>JAVJIF010003413.1:50000-275000 GCA_038442645.1 Agave tequilana | reverse complement strand
TGAGAGCAGTCCACGTATATCACATCTTATAAAATACTATATTAATTACTCTGACCTAATTGAAGTAATTAATATCCTGTCTAGCGTGATACAACAACAGTCTCGAAAAAGAGGTGCACTAAAATTGATCTCGATAAAGGAAAGATATGCACCATACGAAATCTAAATATATAAGAAAAATATTCTATAAAAAACTAATTTGTAGTTTACATAATAAACCTCTGGAAAAAGGAAACTCTTTGGATTCTCCCGCCATAACTGCTTCAATTAAATATTTAATTTCTTTTTATCACTTCTTCGAATACTAAACCGTCACCTATAACACTTATTATTACTATTCACGTCATTTCACAGTATATCCTGTTTATTGTGCTTGTAACTAATATATTATAAATATCTCATATCTAAAAAAGATATTTATGCTCTTCTTTTTCAATTTGATTTCTAATCTTCCTGAAATAATTCATTCTTGAATCATGTCTTCTCCATCTTCTTCCTCTGAACACTCAGATTTCAATTTTAATCATTCTCCTATCGGTCCTCTTTCTTTAGGGATTCTAGTGAATCTGATAGCAATCTGGACTTTACTCTTTTTGACTATCTCACTACATCAAATAATATTTTATCTGATCATCCTCTTTATGAGAATGATGAAATTTTCATGGGGCCTAGTGAGGAGGAACTTATTCCTTTGCCACTTTACAAAGACACGCTTAATGAAAGCATGTCCTCTGACTTTGAAGGTGCACTTTCTTTGAGCATATCCTCTGCAGGTTCTTCTTGACACAGATTGAAAGAAGAGTTTGATACAGACGATCCATTCTGAGAGTTATCGACGAACGAAAGTACCCTCAAAAAGAGAAAAAAGTAAAGAGGATAGAGAGTCAGTCAACGAGGGAGAAGATGAGAAAAGAAATAATGAACAGAAAGACGAGGAGAACGAAGACAACGAATCTGCTTATGATGGTGATGATGACGAGGACTAGGATATTCTGCTCTTCTGATATTCACCTTATTTTTGTCTTCTTTTAAGAGCTTTTAATACTCTTTTTTTGTAAAGTCTCTTTCTGACCATATTATGTGATAAATAAAATTTACTTATATCTGAAAAATAATCTTTTATAATTTAAAATACATGTAAAGTATGTTTCTTTCATGCATCGCAGTCATCACAGAACTTCTGAGTGGTTTTATAAATACTGCTACAATGGTCGCGGACCTAATATATTGCACGCAAAAATTGTTATCATACGATAAGAAATATAATGATTTACTACAGAAAAATATAAGTCTTTTATTGAGAAGTTAACTATGGTCGCACTCTGTGATTATAAATAAAAAATTATTAATTTTGCATCTCAACTGCGACCATGGTCGCAATACTCAGATAATAATTACTCTTAACTAATAGAACTGCGTTTATGATCGCAGTCCATAATTAACTATATTTATACAAAAACTGCGACCATGCTCTCACTTTTTGTGTCAGTTATTTATATATAACTGACGTGAAATGTCCGCTCCGAGTCAACACAGCTGTTGACTGACTTTTCGTGTTGGTTCTTTTATAGAACCGATGCGAAAAATCCGACTGCCTTTCGTGTCAGTTCTTTTATAGAATCGACGCGAAAAGTGAGACCTTTGGCATTGGTTCTTTTGTAGAACCGACGCGAATTCCCCTTTATCCTCTCCACGTTAGTGCTTCGCAGCTCATGTTGATCCTCAAATTGTGCTTCTCGTTCATCTCTCTCACCATATCTCTCTCGTTCTCTCTCACCCCATCTCTCTCTCTCTCTCTCTCTCTCGCCCCACCTCATTCTTTTATAAAACTAACACCACTACAGTGATGGCGGCATCGACCTCTCCAAAGCCCTGGCCACAGCCGACGCCCCGCTTTCTCGTATCGTCCCCTGCTCCAACCTCGACTCTCTCAAGCTCATGCCTCCTTGCAACATTAAAGATGACAGTGGTGATTTCGATTCAGATCTTCAGATTTTGATTTAGATTTAGATTTTGATTTAGATTTAGATTTTGATTTTGATTTTGACATCGAAGCCAGGGCTGTTGCAGATGTAGGTGTCATCGGCGAGGCAGTGACATAGTTGTGATTGTTGTTGTTGAGAAGAGTTGTGATCTTGAGGTGTTGTGGTTGTTGTTGTTATGGTTGGTTGTTGTTGAGAACGGCCAGCGATAGTGACTAGAACGGCCCCGGAGCGACTGTGATGAGAACGGTTTTTTTAAAAAATAAAATCAGGTTTCACGTCGGTTATGTAAAAACCGACGCAAAAAGTTAGACCTTTCACGTCGGTTAAAACCCAACGCGAATAGTGTCGACTTTTCGCAACCCCTAGATAAGCGTCATTTTAGACCGATGTTGTTTCTTTTTCATTTCTGATTTAATCCGACGCAAATTTCCCTTTATATAGTAGTGTAAGATCTCCGTCAATACTCATGCAATGCCTTTCTCATTAACGTTCATAACGTGTAACGCCCCAATCAGCACAGGCAATTATAGACGGTGGAAGATTTCTCGTTATGTAATCCTAATTGACCAACCCTAATAATCACAGCTATTGTAACAAATTCAGCACATGCAGATCGTGCAGTTACAACAATCCGTTAATTTCGCCTCCACGAGGCATCCCTGTTAGGTATATATGATCCTTCTTCTCCAAAGAGAAGGGGATCACTGCCCTAATCCTTAGAGCACATATACACCATCACACTAGCAGTTCCATGTGCTATTCCCTTCATCCATTAGCAATTCATTGTGCTAGTCCACCCGCTACACTAGAAATTTTTTTGCTCCAATCAACCATCACATTAGCAGTTCCCTGTGCTTATCTCCCTTTCCACCACAACGCTAGTTTCCCTCTGCCGTTCCTTAATACCATTCCACGTACTGATTCTCATGCCCAAGGATGTTGGCAGGCACACACCGGTGCTCCTAACCTGAAAAGTACTTTTTTTCTCATGTGTGTTCTGATCGGTATCCCAGAGGAGCAACTTAAATCGCTTGTGGTGAGTTTGATCCACGATAAGCCGATTTTTATCCACCACAATTTGCTTAAAGTTGTGACTTAGGGAATTTGTTAGGTTAGAATGATGGTGTATTGTCACGAGCTTATATAAGTTTACAATGATAAGTATTATGTCCCTTATTCTTGATGAGGTCCTTGCTTTGGATCTCACTCATGGCTCCACCCTGTTATTAAGAGGATACATCTGGCATCGTGCTACTTTGACTAACTAACTTGATATAGAAAAGCCGATGTGGAAACAGAGAACCGAGTAACATGGCTCAAATAAGGCGATTATAACTTACTTCCATAATATAGCTAATTATAAATGTTGTACCAATCAGATTTCCTCTTATAGTATAGGTGATACCCTTCTACAGTCCCAGGAGCAAATTATCCTCGCTATGACTTGTTTCTTCCATCAACTGATTGGCTCCTCTTTACTAGTCAGAACAGCCTCATTTTGGTAGACTGGGCTTCTCTTTACCCGTATTGGGGTTCTTCGAGTTAGACATTCCCTTCTCCAAAGAAGAAATAAAGGCATCTATTCATGGTCTTCGTGCGGACAAAACACTCAGGCCTGATGTCCGTTTCTTCCAAAATTTTGACCTATGCTTACATTTATTTACTATCTTTTCAGGCATTTTATGATGGAAGCCTGAATGTTTCCAGACTCAATTGTGATTTTATCTTCCTGTTTCCAAAGAAGGACAGTGCATTGGAACTAGGTAATTTTAGACCAATTAGTCTACAGATCGTTACAAAGTCCTAGCCTATAGACTCTGGAAGAAGAAACCAATACCCATCGATTCTGCTTCATCTGCTTTTATTCAGGATAGATGATTGAGATTCACCTGCACAAAAAATAATGAATATCAGATTTAGGAAAAGGTTGTGCAAGGTTCTCAATACTAATCCGCGGTAGCAAGGCTATGCGGGTCGTGATCCTCAGGGAGGGACTAGCGATGGAAGCGTTTGTAAGTTTTACCCTAAAAATTATTTATTTTTAAGCTAAGTTAAGAAGAAGGCGGTATTTTACAATGAGTCGGCAAATAAAGAATTGGGAGAAGAGTTGTGATTTAATCTACAAAAGAAAAGAAAAGAAAATAAAATAAAATAAAAGAAATACTAACCTTGGTTGAGGAACAATATGAAATCTTAACACTTTCTACCTTACTTTGGAGGCATGAACGCATAAAGCATAGGATTGATCTCAGTCCCCTATTCGCATTAGATCATCAAGCCTTGGCAAGCATGAATTGATACGTACCTTGAGGAGGAGAACATCTCCATAAAATATTGTTGGCTCTCGCTAAGACTCGTTATACTCGTGCTTCAGAACTCACTTGCATGCTCATATACAATCAACATAGGTCAAAGAGAAAAAAGAAAAGAAAACAAAAAGAAAAGTAAAACATAAGAACAATGAACAAAAGAAAAGATTACCTTTATTAATCAGTACAATGGCAGAGAAGAGGAAGGTACATCAGTGTCACGCTCAACATAAGCCTCTCTCTCTCTTGAAAATAAAAAGAAAAACCTAATTACAAAAGAAGAAAACCTAGAAGAAACCCTAATTTTGGCCCTGTACTGCGCTGGACGCTCTGTACGTTGCACTGCAGGGGTTTTTTATAGGCGCAGAAGGAGTTAGAGTCCAGTTACAACTCTCCCACGAAAGCTGATCCCCAGACTCGTCAGAATTGCCGTGGAATTGCGGCATTTGCCGTGGAATTGCGGCATTTTGGTGGCAGATTGCCACGCACTTTGGCGCGTGGCTTCCCCTGGTCCGTCCATCTGGGCGTTTGCTTCTGGAAGCTGCATCCTGGCTCTTTATCATGGGATTTGGATATAACTTGGGAATCAAGTTATCTAGATTTCAAATCTCCCAATATCTTTATCCACGAATTTCCTTATCTTTGCACTCTTATCTTTGGCTTTTATCCTCATCCTGCAAGTGTTTAGGGTTGGATAGAAGTCTATCCTTCCCTCTTCTTTGATAATTGCAACTTTAGCCCTTGTATATTTGCACTTTGACAATTGATATTTGCACTTTTGCACTTGGGCTTCAAATGTGGGCTTTTGGGCTTCATTAAGCTTTATTTATTATTAAATAATAATTCGAGGCCTGCACACAATAAATAATAAAATATTAATAATTGTGCAGAATTAAATGAATAAATATGAAAATGTGATGGTAAATGTTATGATAAAAATGCACTTTTGACTACCAATCACACCCCCACACTTATCTTTTTGCTCGTCCTCGAGTAAAAATCAAAAAAGAAAAAGAAAAGAAAAATTAATCAAACCTAACTCACTTTTGTAGGAATCACGATTGCACTTAGCACGTGCAACAAGCCGTTAAACCTCTAGGTTACCCTAGAGGACGAGTGTTGTCTCGTGAGGGTTTTCAGCGGATTGCACCCACAAAATCCATAAAAAGGAAAATATTTGAATTATATTTGAAGAGACTAAGTAGTCTATAAGTTTTAGGATCCTCATTTTTATTCATTCTTCAAACTTAGTCTTTATAAAGTTAATTGTTTTCCATTTTAGGTAAGAATTAAAATTGAATTTCTAATATAGTCTTTTTCGTTACCAAAAATCATATGCATCCTTATGTTTTTACTAGGAATTCCTTAACTTGGACTCTCATGCCTCTTTATTATTTATTAATATATATATTCTTTTTTTTTTGATATGTATAACTCATCTAACTTTCTTTCGTGTAAGTATCAAGGCTTCTTGAGGCCCTAATACCTAACTAATTGATTATTAGATGTGTTAGTACATATAAGTAATTTTTCTTAGTTTAGGCATTCTAATCTACCCATGTAGCGAACTTAAAGTCGATGACTCCCAAACCGGTCGGCTCTCGGGCACCAGGTGAGAAAACACCCCGCGGACTCAAATTCGAGTGAACTAAGCCACAAAACTAAGGTTTTATTAAAAAAAATTTTACTCACCTTTAGGCATGAATACTTATGCTTCTTGAGGCACATATATCCAGCTTAATTGGTGATTTTTTTTTATAATAATAATTTTTTTTTTATATGAGGCACAAGGGTCTTTGTCTTAGAATCCTAGATATGCATTAGGTATGCACATTTCATTATGGTAAAAATCAAGACTAATTATTTATTCAATTTCTCCTCCTATACCTAAAATTTAAACAATTTATTTATTTTGACCAAGTTTTTAGAAATCCTAATCATGATTTTCCTAATCCTTAAAACTAACTTAGATTTCTTTCAAAAAATAAGTCAAAATATTTCCTTTTTATAACAGTTTTTTTTTTAAAATTTTTTTTTATTAGCAAATTTTGTTAGTGTCTACCTATGTTAGTATGTTAGTAAAGCCCACCCCCACACTTATCTCATGCATTGTCCTCAATGTATGAATGAATGCATGTACGCATGAAATAGAACAAGGGAAGGCAGAAAATTACCTTAGGGGGTGGTTCCGGAGGTGGTCTAATTGGTCCACGAAATGCGGCCCAATCAAGATGACAGATAATTTGGTGGAACCCACCAGAAACTTTCCTTACATAACCCACTAAAATATATGTATAATCAATTTTTAGTATTTCCACCCCATCAAATTTCCAAATTTCATAATAAATTTCAGAGTTAATTGTCTCAACCTCCTTGTCCCAAAATGGAGTATGAAAAGATGGAATTATTGACTTGGACATTATAGGTACGGGAACGCATACCGACTCAAGGAAGATGCTCAAATCAAGTAAGGGCTCAGGAGTCGGGCTAGGTTCAAGAATTGAGTCCAAGTCAAGAAATTGAAACTCAAGTCCACAATCTTCTTCCCACAATGGAATGTGACCTAATATGGGTGATATCTCTTTACTTCCAATATTAAGGAATTCTAACTCATCGCCATACAATTCTTCAAAACTAAGGTCAACATCTTCCGTCAGAATTGTACAATCAGTTTCAGAAGTAAAGAGATTGTGAGAATCTAGGTCGCATATCTCATTGGGTTCAATGTAATAAAAAGAACTTGTCAATTTATCCATAGGATTTTCAAAATTGCACAATTGGTCAAGTTCAATATGATCATCTAAAATGGGTGATTCAATTTCATTATGAATTGGAATAGGATCCAATGTTGACTCGGGAAAAGTGAAATCAGGTGGAGACACTGGAGTCATTATTGGATCAGGAAATAAAATTGAATCATCAAGTTGAAGATCATGATCATATTCATGTTCAAGTTCTAATTCATGAAAGGAAAAACTTGCCAAGTTATCAGATTTGAAGTTTCGGCAAGTTCACATGATGGTACTGAATTAGAATCTTGTTGTCCAAAGCAACTTGGTTCGTCGGCTCTAAGCGAGTGGTCAACGAAAGCGGAAATGGCCGAACTGTGAGAATGTAAAGATTGAACCATCAAATCTATGTCATGATCACGGGCTAATTTAGCCTGAGTCATGGCTGCAAGCATCCCTTCATAGTCGATAGGTGCATCATGTTCTGATTGGACTTGAAAATAAGACGGGTAATCGTGATGAAGTTGTGAGTCGGTGGACTCACGCATCATCATGTCTGCGATTGATGGTGATTGTTGCTTGGACTTATGAATACTTATCATTTCCCCGATAGATAGTGATCTATTCTGAATAGGGGGATCAGAGTATGAATCATTGAAGGAATGTGGACTAGATGGATATGAAGGACAATTTGGTTGAGAATTAAACTCGGGGACTCGAAACCCCATGAACTCTGTGACGAGTTGAAATTATTATGAAAATTATAGTCATAAGATGGAGGGTGTGGGTTATAGTCATTCGGATAAGACCATTCCGGCACACTAGGTTGATCAAAATTATGATATGCCGGGTTGTTGATATCCGAATAATAGTTAGGTGTGTAATATGGATTAAAATTGGAATTATTATTATATGCCATATCACACCAACACAAACGAAGAAAAAAAAAGTAAACAAACAAAAAAAAAGAAAAATTCTAACCTAAGTTTGGGTAGACCTATGACCTAGACGACTCCTAACTGGTTAGACTGTCCACGGGAGGTAGGGTGCAGACTTTGACCACGAGTTAATCAGCCAGGTCAGGGCAAGAGTGGTGGGAGATTTTCCGTCAAAGACGTTCCTTAATTAAATAACCACCAATCTTCGGGCTTTCGGCCCTCAATCCCTTTCCTAGACACTGATTTGGCAGGAGTCAACTTCCAACACTGTTCCCCTTAGGATAATCTCCTATTGAGTCCGAGATGTCCCTAGGGCCAATGTCTACTCAGTTTTAGTTAGGCTTGGGTTAGTGAGTGCTCGGGATATGATTTTTGGGCTAAGGAAGGGTGATGAAATCCCCACCTTATCTTGTTAATGGGTTATGCCCTTAAGATGAATTAGTGCAAGTGTACAAGATAAGTAGATAAGATTCACTCAAAGTAGAAAATCAACCAAGAGATGAGTCCTATTCTACATGCAATGCGTACGTACCTTGCTCCAGCACTCTTCAACAGTAAAAATAAAGGAATTGAAAAGACACGTGCCTAATATGCAAACGTCTAATCAATTTTTATTAAACAACAAATAGTTTACTGTTGAATTAATTAGCAGTAAGCAGGGTTATCACAGAACAAAGTTAACAGACCAGAAAACAGATATGATAATTTGTAGCAACCTGCAGAAAACTGAGTCAGTAATTCACTGCTATTGCCGCGGATCCGCGGCTATTGCCGCGTTTCTGCGGCAAAGTAGCAGGCTCTGCTGCTCTGCCTTCGAGGGCAGAGGCACAGAGTTGCTATATGTCCACTTCTGCTGCTGTTCCCTGTTCTCCAAACCTGCAAACAGAAAAGAATAAAAGAATAATTAGTTAAATTTTTTTATTTAGAGAAAAACTTACCGTCCCTCCCCGGCAACGGCGCCAATTTGTTGATTGAGATTCACCTGCACAAAAAATAATGAATATCAGATTTAGGAAAAGGTTGTGCAAGGTTCTCAATACTAATCCGCGGTAGCAAGGCTATGCGGGTCGTGATCCTCAGGGAGGGACTAGCGATGGAAGCGTTTGTAAGTTTTACCCTAAAAATTATTTATTTTTAAGCTAAGTTAAGAAGAAGGCGGTATTTTACAATGAGTCGGCAAATAAAGAATTGGGAGAAGAGTTGTGATTTAATCTACAAAAAGAAAAGAAAAGAAAATAAAATAAAATAAAAGAAATACTAACCTTGGTTGAGGAACAATATGAAATCTTAACACTTTCTACCTTGCTTTGGAGGCATGAACGCATAAAGCATAGGATTGATCTCAGTCCCCTGTTCGCATTAGATCATCAAGCCTTGGCAAGCATGAATTGATACGTACCTTGAGGAGGAGAACATCTCCATGAAATATCATTGGCTCTCGCTAAGACTCGTTATACTCGTGCTTCAGAAATCACTTGCATGCTCATATACAATCAACATAGATCAAAGAGAAAAAAGAAAAGAAAACAAAAAGAAAAGTAAAACATAAGAACAATGAACAAAAGAAAAGATTACCTTTATTAATCAGTACAATGGCAGAGAAGAGGAAGGTACATCAGTGTCACGCTCAACATAAGCCTCTCTCTCTCTTAAAAATAAAAAGAAAAACCTAATTACAAAAGAAGAAAACCTAGAAGAAACCCTAATTTTGGCCCTGTACTGCGCTGGACGCTCTGTACGTTGCACTGCAGGGGGTTTTTATAGGCGCAGAAGGAGTTAGAGTCCAGTTACAACTCTCCCACGAAAGCTGATCCCCAGACTCGTCAGAATTGCCGTGGAATTGCGGCATTTGCCGTGGAATTGCGGCATTTTGGTGGCAGATTGCCACGCACTTTGGCGCGTGGCTTCCCTTGGTCCGTCCATCTGGGCGTTTGCTTCTGGAAGCTGCATCCTGGCTCTTTATCATGGGATTTGGATATAACTTGGGAATCAAGTTATCTAGATTTCAAATCTCCCAATATCTTTATCCACGAATTTACTTATCTTTGCACTCTTATCTTTGGCTTTTATCCTCATCCTGTAAGTGTTTAGGGTTGGATAGAAGTCTATCCTTCCCTCTTCTTTGACAATTGCAACTTTAGCCCTTGCATATTTGCACTTTGACAATTGATATTTGCACTTTTGCACTTGGGCTTCAAATGTGGGCTTTTGGGCTTCATTAAGCTTTATTTATTATTAAAATAATAATTCGAGGCCTGCACACAATAAATAATAAAATATTAATAATTGTGCAGAATTAAATGAATAAATATGAAAATGTGATGGTAAATGTTATGATAAAAATGCACTTTTGACTACCAATCAATAGATATATACTAAATAGTGTGATGGCTACCTATGAACTCGCTTTGGCTTGTGCCCAATCCCACCTCCCGACTTTCTTCTTTAAGATTGATTTTCACAAAACCTTTATTCTCTAGATCAGGACTTCCTTATGGCAGCACATGTATCTAGCCACAGACGACATTCATGGATCAAATCACGCCTCTTGAAGGCCACTTTGACACTTGGTGAACGTCTCCAGTAGGGGGTCATATCAAATACCATAAGCTTAAGGCAAAGAAATCCCCTCTCACCTTACCTTTTTATCCTTGCCATTGATGTATTTACCAAGACTATCTGTGACGCCTTAGAGAGAGGCTTTATCTAGCATGTCTCCAACGAATTGGCCCTCATCACTTTCTTACTTGTTGTGTGCGTCCATGACACGTTGATTCTCATTCTCAATGATAGAAGATCCATCATAAGTCTGAAAATTCTGTTATATTGTTTTAAGCTCAGTTCGGAACTCGGCATTAACTTCACTGAATCCTCCCCCTAAGAGGATTGTAGTCATCTTCTAGCCATCTCAGTTATAGATGTGATGATTTCCCTTTCAACTTTATTGGGATTCCGGAAAAATTGACCAAACTTACTGATTGGTTGCCTCTCCTAGACCACATTGAAAGATGCCTTGCCTGCCAGAAAGGTCATTGTCTCTGTAGAGAGGGAACACTCATCTTAGTCAATTCGGTGCTCACTGCTTTGCCTCTCCATTACTTATCTTTCTTCACCCTACCTCAATGGGTCTTGGATCATATTAATCATGTTCGGCATGCTTTCTTTTAGAAAGGAATGCAGATGGCATCAGGAGGTGCGTGCCATGTTAGTTGGGAACATATTTGTCTGAGCGGGTTAGGAGTTGTGAATCTATAGAACATCAACTTGTCTCTTCTAGTTGAATGGTGGTTGAAGCTTATTTTTGGCTCTACTACTACTAAGGCAGTGCTATAATATTATCATCATTCACACCCAGAGGATTTGAGCCCTCTCTATCTTGTATGATTTCACATTTTTGGGCTGGAGTTCTTAAATCCTCGACAGTCTTCTCAAACGGCATTCACTTCCATTATGGTAATGGGCAAAGGATTCTTTTCTGGTTGGATCTTTGGATCAAAACTCAATTACTAAGTTTTGAATTTCCATCCCTTTTTGTTTTGGCCGCCAACCAATCATGTATGGTGTCCTCGCAATTAAGGGCTAACTAATGAACTTTGGATTCAACTGTGTTCTATCACCCGTTGATTGGCCAATCTGTTTCACTTGTTTCTACTTCTACAAGAGCAACAAGACTCCAACACTAGTGACGAGTTGATTTGGATTCTTTCCTTATCGAGTCAGTTTCTGGTTTCATCACTTTATAGAGGTCTTCAACCTTTCGGCATGTCTGATCAATACGGTATGGCTCACCCTGCTCAACAAGTTGTTCACTTCTAATATCCTTGGTTGGCGTGACATTAGGAACAACTCACCATGTGTTCATGTGAACATGAACAAGAAACATATCCCCATCTTTTCCTTCATTGCTACTTTATCCGTGTAATTTGGAACCACTTCCTCTCTGACCTAGACTTCTATTAGATACCAACATCACTATGACCTAAACTTCTCTTAGATACGAAGATCACCATGAGCCCGGCGCCCCCTCCCCCCCCCCTCCCCCCTCCCCCTCCCCCCCCCAAAACACACACTTATAGTTCAACCACATACCTTAGTCATGGTATTAGTTATTCATGTACAATCACATCATTCATTCTACCCACTCATATTCTTAGTTGGTTCGGTATATAACACGGGTTATCGGTTTAAGTGACATCTTAATCACTATCGGATTACATAACAAATTCTTTATAACTTACCAAGGATTTACTTGTTCTTCATTTTATGTTAAGTCCATTAAATATTTATCATCATTATTCTAAGATAAATAAAACCTTAAAGATTAATACTTCAAAGGGCCTGTAAGATAGATTTATGTCTTAGATGTAATCTACGCTAATACTTGATATTAGATTCATTTCTTATCCTCTTTAATATGAAAATCAGTATGAAGTGGTTTGAGCAGGAGTGACTTATTATTTATCTCAATATTATAAGGATTTTGAAACCATCCTATTTAACCTTGCGAAAAGAGCATAATAATACTAACTTGACTAATAGTTTCTTTGGTTTCTTTCGTCCACCTAAATAACATAGAATGATATATGTGTGTACATAGGACCCAAAGTCCATGAAATTGCCTAGTAAGTTGTTTTATAAAAGTGGTAATAAAATCAATCATCATAATCCAACCTGGTAAATTATGACGGCAGACATAAAAGAGTTAGGCATTTATACCTCTCTAGTGAGATTACTATATTCACAAGAAACACTTTCAACCTGGTAGGTGAAAGTTACATTAAGGATATGTCTCAGACTAGAGACCATCTTAATGCAGAGTGCTAGTACAAGTTAACCTTAAATCATAAAGTCTTTGATATAAATTAGTTTGAAATCCACCACAAGAACTTAGAACTGCTCATTTGACCATCCCTGATTATCCCTCTTAACGATAAAATTCTTAATCATCATGTTATCACAATTACTAGTATAACTTGTTAATTGAATTTATAGATACATGATTCAAATTGTTACAAAGTAACTTGATCTCAATTTTGTGAAGAATTGGACTTGACGTAAGTCTCCTTAAACCGTGAATAACTCACTCCTCTTAGCATCTTCTGAAATATTGATTACTATCAATAATAGTATTACATTCTTTGTATAACTAATTAAGTAAGTGATGTAGGAAACCAAAGAACAAAGCAGGACAAATAACATACCAAAATAACTTGATTTGTCGACAACCCTTTTTTTGGACTGTCGACACGCTTTTCCTGAAAGTAAGGATCTATCAGTGTAACACCCCGTCTCTGGGATACATACCCAGATACGTGTCCCGATTTTTTAATTATATTTTTCTATTTCTCTCCTTATTTAATTATTCATAGTCTTATTTAGTACCAGACCCGGATCTTTGGACTCAGAGTCAGATTGAGTCCGAACCCGGGACCTGATCTCGGTATACTGCTGGATTTGATCTTTTTGGTTGTTAAATTTGACCAATTTCAGTTTCTAATATTTTTGATTGTAAAACTAATGATTGTATTCTCACTGGATTTCGTGAAAATAATGTCTATATTATTGACATGCTTAATTTGGATTGTTCTACTAAATGTTTAAATATTTTTGATGAGATTTCATAGTTATGGCATAGAAGATTAGGACATGCATCTTTTGATCACCTTACTAGAATTAATTCTAAAGAATTGGTGAAGGATATTCCTTATTTGAAGTTTGAAAAAGACCGCATTTGTGGTGCGTGCCAACTTGGGAAACAAACCAAGTCTTCTTTCAAACCAATCAAAGATATCATGTCATCTAGGCCTTTAGAATTGATTCACATGGATCTTTTTGGACCAACTAAAACTAAAAGCTTAAATGAAAATAGATATGTTTTTGTTTTAGTTGATGATTTTTCTCGTTTCACTTGGGTTTTCTTTTTGGAGCATAAAGATCAAACTTTTTCGCATTTTAAGATTTTTCGAAAGAGGGTTGAAAAGAAAAAGGATTTTCGATTTTACGGATAAGAAGTGATAGAGGTGGTGAGTTTGTTAACCAACTCTTCATGACTTATTGTGATGAAAAGGGAATTAAGCATGAAATGTCATGTCCTAGAACTCCACAACAAAATGGAGTAGTTGAAAGAAAGAATAGAACTCTCCAAGAAATGGCTAGGACTATGATAAGTGAATATAGTCTCCCTCAATACTTATGGGCCGAGGCCATAAACACCGCATGCTACATATCAAACCGTATTTATTTGTGTAAAAATACTTTCAAATTTATAATTTAAGAAAACCAAATGTTTCATACTTTAAAGTTTTTAGATGCAAGTGTTTTGTTTTGAACACTAAAGATAATTTGGGTAAATTTGATGCTAAGGCTTATGAAGCAATCTTTGTTGGCTATTCTAATACTAGCAAAGCATATAGAGTGTTTAATAAATCATCTCATACTATTGAAGAATCTATGCATGTTAAATTTGAAGAATCTAATGATATTGTTGAGAATGTTGTAAAGATTGACTCATTAGGTGAGGACATGGAGAAAATTTCCTTGAAGGACTCACCCATCCAAGATGACAAGCAAGAACCTATTGGTAAAGTTCAAAAGGATGAAGTGGAACAATCACAACCACTTCCTAAAGATTGGAGATACGCCTCAAATCATCCCAAAGATCTCATCATAGGTGATGTATCAAAGGGGGTAACTACTCGCTCCAAACTCCATGATTTGTGTGAAAATTTTGCATTTATATCTCATTTTGAACCCAAAAATATCCTCGAAGCCGAGGGTGACTCATATTGGTTGCTAACTATGCAAGAAGAGCTCAATCAATTTGAGCGCAACCAAGTTTGGCACCTTATTCCTAGACCCCATGATAGACCAATAATTGGTACTAAGTGGATTTTTAGGAACAAGTTGGATAAGTCAGGAAATGTTATTAGGAATAAAGCTAGGTTAGTGGCCCAAGGTTACACTTAAGTTGAAGGAATCGACTTTGAGGAGACCTTTACACCCGTAGCACGGCTTGAAGCCATACGGATCATACTAGCTTATGCATCTTTTAAAAATTTTAAACTTTTTCAAATGGATGTAAAAAGTGCATTTTTAAATGATTTTATTGATGAGAAAGTTTATGTTGAACAACCTCCCGGTTTTATGGATCATGTACATCCAATTTTGTTTTTAAACTTGATAAAGCTTTGTATGGTTTAAAACAAACTCCAAGAGCTTGGTATGAAAGGCTTTCTAGTTTTCTTCTTTCAAATGATTTTGTTAAAGGCAAAGTAGACACCACATTATTTACTAAACATGTTGATAGTGATATTCTTATAGTTCAAATATATGTTGATGATATAATCTTTGGTTCTACTAATGAGTTACTTTGCAAGGAGTTTAAACAGTGTATGCAACGTGAATTTGAGATGTCATTAATGGGTGAATTGAATTATTTTCTTGGACTCCAAATCAAGCAAATGCGTGATGGGATTTTCATATGTCAAGCCAAGTACTCCAAGGAACTCATCAAGAAATTTGGGCTTGAAGACTCAAAAATTTGCAACACTCCCATGGCCACCACCACCAAGCTTGATAAGGATGACCAAGGTAAGTGTGTTGATATAAAATTGTATAGAAGTATGATTGGTAGTTTGTTGTATTTAACGGCTAGTAGGCCGGATATTATGTTTAGTGTGTGTCTTTGTGCTAGATTCCAATCGTGTCCCAAAGAATCTCATTTAATAGCGGTAAAACGCATTATTCGTTATATTAAGGGCACTATTGGAATGGGTCTTTGGTATCCGAAAACCGGAGAATTCTCAATGACGAGTTTTTCGGATGCCGACTATGCGGGTTGTAGAGTGGATAGGAAGAGTACTTGTGGAACATGTCAATTTCTTGGTAATTGTCTTGTTTTATGGTCTTCCAAGAAACAAAATTTGGTAGCCCTCTCAATCGTCGAGGCGGAGTATGTTGCGGCGGGACTTGTTGTGCTCAAGTCCTTTGGATGAAACATACTCTCCTTGATTATGATTTGCATTATGATCATATAAAAATATTTTGTGATAATACTAGTACTATTCATATGACTAAGAATGCAAATCAACATAGTAAGACCAAGCACATTGAGATTCGATATCACTTCCTTAGAGATCATTTTGAGAAAGGTGATATTGAGATTAATTATGTTTCTTCCGATTTTCAACTTGCAGATATTTTCACTAAACCACTTGACTATAATAGATTTTCTTTTATATGTTGTGAACTTAATGTTTGTGTTGTTGAATAAGGAAATTTTCTTGCTAATATATCCTTTTTTGATGTATGACAAAAAGGGGGAGAAATATGTGTTTTATGGTTTGGCGTTGTTTTGTTCGAAAATTCAAAAATTCTCTTATACTAAATTGTTTTATACTTGTTTAATATAACATTATTTGAGGGGGAGTTTTTACCTCCCTTTTATATCTTGTGTTATAGCCTATATGTTTTGTCATCATCAAAAAGGGGGAGATTGTTGGCCCAAAAGGTTACACTCTCTATTTGTTTAAGTTTTGATGATAACAAAACACATAGAAGCTTTTGGTACTAATAAGTTGTTTAGAATGAGTTTCAGGTTTGTACTAGTCTTGATGGCTTTTTAAGCATATTGCAAGGATAATGGCGCTAAAAGGTCAATGGCGCAAGAGGACGTTTTCATAGGAGAAGAGGCTCTACCTTGACGTAACGCGGCTCGGAGACTTCCTTTCTCAGTGTTTATATTTTTAGTTTGTTAAAGGATAGTGTATAGTGTTGAAGCTCAATATTCCCCACACACAAGTTTTTGCACATGATTTTCAAAAGATATTTCTCTTTTACATAAAACATTTTTATAAACATATTTTAATACTTACAAACTCTATTTTATATAGTGTACCAATTCTTGATCAAAATTAGTTTGAAAATTATTAGATCTTCAATACCATTTTTCAAAAAGATCCGTTTTGGCCTGTTGCGATCGACCGGACGGTCGACCGGCTCTGTTTCAGGTCAGAACGGTCGACCGGGCGGTCGACCGTACTTCTGACCGTTTGGGTGTGTGCATGTGTGCACGTTACCCGGTCGACCGCGCGGTCGACCGGAACCCATGTCGGTCGACCGAGCTTCGGCCGACTGAAAGCACCTATGTCTCTGTTTGGGACGGTCGACCGGGCGGTCGACCGTGGGCTGGCAACGGTCAAATATTTTGAAAACCAGTCGACCGTGAGCTTAATTTTAGCCCAAACGGTTAGTTTTTTAAACACGTTTTAAAACGTGCTTTTCTTCTCCAAATGTTTTTTAGGGCTAGATTTGGGTCTAATCTTTCCTAATTATTCATTATAACAGTTTACCTTTTAATCCCTACCTCTATCCTATAAATAGGGATGATTAGGGTTGAAGAGATTACAACAATCCTTTGCAAAAGAAATCAATTTTAAGTCTCTCAAAAGAAGTTTTTTTGCTCTCAGTTTTTGTGCTCTAAATTCTCTCTTTTCACTGAAGTTTTTGATTTAAAACTCTCTTTAATTTTATTTTCTTTTTCACTTACAAAACTTGAGCTTCAATCCTACACATTATTCTCTAGGGTTTTTGTAAGGGAAAAAGTTTTTCAAAAGAGGGTTTGTGGTCTTTTGATCACTAAGATATTCTTGTATTTGTGGCTCCACTACCTCTGGACTAGAGGAGTATGATTGAGGAGTTGGGTGCTCCCTTGTGGTTGTAATTCTTTGTGAAAGTTATAGTGGTTCTAAATCCTTCTGGGTGAAGGCGGGGACGTAGAGATGGGTGCTCGAACCTCGAAACAAATCTCATTGTTTGCGATTGGTTTATTTGTATTATTTACTTGCTTTATATTCATTGCTATATTGTCGATCAATACTCATACAATAAGATTGCATTGCGCGCCTCAACCTCTTATCTAGAGGAATCATGAGGAAGGAGTTCAGAGCCCTTCACGGGATATTCGGCTTCTAATCTTATTTCGGGTGATCGTTGCATCATTTTATTTTAAATTTGTGCATTAATTAGCATTATCACATATTCACCCCCCTCTATATGATTTATATAATACATGACATCATATACATACTTATGTACATTTCTTATCACAAAGGCATTCACATACATATCGACGTGTCACACAGTCAAGTTCAAGCGATTTTATTTCTTAATTCGTTAGTTTCGAGGAATTCTTATTATATTTAAGAGGTACCAAACAAACACATAAAGCATTCAACTTAATGATCACCAATATCGTACCGGTCAAGTTCTGATTCGTAGCACCAGTATTCGCTTTTCCTAATCATAATACTTATTCACCTTTTATCATTTTATTAACATTCGGGGTTCATCATCAATTGCCTCTTTTATCCTCAGGCAGACTGCCTATTGGTTATAACTTGATTTAATTCAAAATCTTCTCATCACTTCTGATACAAGTGATAGTTATACGACAATTCTGATATTATTGAATTATTACACTTTTGATATTATAATTATCCTTTATTTCAATCAAGAACTGATTTTAATACTTTTGTTTGGTATATTCCAAATTTACCTCAGGTTCCACCAATACCAGTGTTAACGCTACTGACTTCTATACAGCATATTTATTGTTGCTTACTTCTATCTTCTAGTTCTAAATCACACAGTCAATTACTAGCCAAATCATCATCTGCGTTCGCATATGAATCAAACCACACATATATACATGCATACACGTACACATATCACTTACCAATACTGAATTACTAATCCCATGGATACGACGCTCAATCTTTCGTCTGTATCATAAACTTTCAATTGTTAAGATAATTATCTAACTCTTACCGGTTAGATATAATCGGTGTCACTATAAGGATGTGACTACAAGCCTAACAGAGGATTCTGATGTTCTGATAAATCAATTAAAAGGATACCCAGAAGTCTCTGGTGTATTGAGTAGGCATACCAAAATACTAGTTCAATACTATCAGTATTTGTTTTGTTGATATCGAATTATCCATCATAATTGATATACTTAATATTAAGTTGTCAGATTTACTCAATACTGGCTCTAACTGGTTTTCACCAGTTTAATTACTCACTTGATACTTATACACCATCATCAGTCACCCATTATCTGATAATCATCAGACTTGATCTTATTAAGTAATTTTTCATTAATAATCATTAATCGCTAAAAAGTACAATATCTACTTATGAATTCTAGTCCAAAGGTATTATTTTTCACCTTTCTTCAGGTTTGATGAATCTTAGTTATTTATCCATCAAATTGCTTTCAGTTGCTACTGATTAACAACTCAATCGATATATATATATATGAATATGTAGGCCATCAGCTGACCCTTGCTGCCTCAAGTGCGCTAGTTGATACACAAAATCACGTTATGAGCATATAAATATCATGAAACACAACAAATACGAAAAACAGTATTCGCAAGATCAATACTCAACATACGACATAATATTTGAGTATCCCGTATACTTAGCTTAACAATAAGCTTTTGATGTTCAATTTATTTATCAAGCATGTCCGGTAGTGCTAGGAATTTAATTGCTCTAATTCAGCTCATTATCAATTACTTTAATCAGTTCCATCATTATCGGTTCACGTTCACAATTGCTAATTAACCGAAATGTCCCGATCCCATCCAAGTTATCAATATTAATAAAACCTTCAATAGTTTAATCAGTACACTATTTCTATCATACTGCATCAATTACATATATCTCAATTAACAGAGTTTTCTATATCACGGTTACATCGAGTTACTCGAAGATAATTTTCAATTTCATTTGCTTAGTTCAATTCTAATATTAACTTTGGATTCTGCTTATACCAGTATCAGCATAACCAATTCTATAGCTATCCAATCATGGTTGATGGGTCTCAAGTGATCTTTTATCTTAACTGATTTCTAATTATCTCTTATTAATAAATAAACATTCATGATATGTAATCGATTTCCCATTGTCACTGTTTAATCTACTCACTGGGTATACCGGTGTTAACCAACTACCATCCAATTATTATTATCCATAACTATTATTTTCATAACAGATTAGACATCACTTGCATATAATATCAATCTTTACTTAACTATCATCATTATTATTATTTTAATAGTCAATACACATGCAATCACAATGTGTAATAGAATAGGAGGTAAACTTTACCCACCTAATGATTTTCAGGTTGAGTAACATCAATATTTATCACAGACGGATAGATGGTATTAACCAAAAATTTATACTTTACCATTTCTATCAGAACCCAGTACCTAATTGTTCGATTCTCAATCCTATTAAATACTCGCAACATATACATGATGCTCAGAATTTCACAAACACATAACTTATGTGGTATTTGTCTACGTGCAACCATTTTAATACACTTACAGGCTCTTAATGGTCATGTTATACGGACTTTAAATAATAATTCTCAATTTGGTATCATACCTGTATTATGTTCTCACACACATATACATAACATATCCGTGATTCATTATTCTGATACCCTATTTGGATTTCGGTTCCATAACATCAAATTCAAATTTACAATAACTGTCACAATCATCTTTATAATGATGCAATCTCTTAGTTCCAATGAATTAATATTATCAATAATTTCCCAATAACAATTATTTCTAAATTGGGGGAAAAAATTTGAGTTAGGACTTCCACTCACCGGCATTTGATAAATTCTTAAATACCCAATACCATACATGGATATAGAGGATGTGTAGCTATCGTTTTCATGATCACAACGGCTCAAGAATCGTCTGTATCCGACTTCAGATGGCCAAGATATCGTTCGGAAACCAAAATCAATATAAAAGGTTAGATACGTAATAACTGAAAATTTTAAGGGGGCTGTTTGTAATTTTTAGGGCCCCAAAACAATTATTCAATCTTACAGGGGCTAAAATGAAATTTACCTTATTTAATGAACGGGTAGGGTATATAACGGGTCGGGTCGGGTTTACTTTAAAACCCGAACCCGAATCCCATTATAGGTTTTCCCCTTACGCAGTAGCAGCAGCAGCAGCCGCTCGCTGCTGCTACTCCCTGCGGCTGTCGCGGCCACCGTCGCCCAGCCGCGCGGTGGCGCGGTCGCCTCCTCGGCGCCGGCGTCGCTCCAACGTCACTCCGGTCAACCCGAGAGAGAGAGAGAGAGAGAGAGGTGGGGGCCTGGGGCTCCCCCCACGGCCGCCCACGCCGCCTGGCCGCCTCCGGCGCCTGGCCGGCCTCCGGCGTGCCGCCGGCCACCACCAGAGAGGGAGTGAGAGGGAAGGTGAGAGAGAGAGAATGATAGTGAGAGAGAGAGTGTGTGAACGGGGAGAGATTTTATCTCTCTCCCCCCACCTACTCCCACCTACTCCCCCATTCCTCCCATACCTCATCAATCAATCTTATCATATTTATTTTTTATATTTTCATTTTTCTTTTCTTTTTCATTTCATTTCATTTCTCCAATCCCTTAATAAAATCAAAAATTAGGATTAAATACCAATAGCCGGTATTCATAATACAAGTATTTCATGCAGTATATACACCCGTGCATTTTCATATGTTTTTCATATCAATTAATCTGGTATGATTTATAAAAACTTAAATCCATTACGAATTTCCACAATGAATTACCGAACATTATTAATACGGAAACAATTAGTTTAAAAATCATAAGAATTTACGATAAATATTATTAACCCAGAGTTTACCAATCCGGGTGTTACATAAATAGTTAAAGGATCTATTGTCAGAATTCTCTATCGTGCCTAAACCTGTACTTCCTATCTCAGTTCCTATTGTCTCAAGATTCACTATTGAGATTCTAAAGCAAGATAATGCCAATAAGAAGATGAATATATGCATTCAAATCAGACTTAAGTTTGTTCAGTGCCTATTGGGCAAAGTTGTGTTTCTGGACTTTGTAAAGTCTGAGAATAATATTACTGACCCATTGATTAAGGTTCTTTCTACGAATGTGGTCCTTGGGTTAAGCCCATAGTAGAGTTCACCAACAGCGGGAACCCAATCTACTTGATTGGGAGTTGATTTCATGAATGAGGTTCAATATGGTAGGAACAAGCTGGACTGGTGATACTCGTGTAGAGCATTGACTCGGATATATTTATATCCTATATGTAGTATTGTAGCTACTACCCCTTCTCTATAATAATGATGCTCTTATAATACAACTAGGTAAGAATGAGTTTAACTCTTAATAAGTCCAACGCATGTAGTGTAGATGGTATACCATCCAGCTGTAGTACCCTTGGAGGATTTACCTACGTGAGAGGAACCGTGATGGCCGCGGTTGGGGGCCTAGAAACTCTCATGAGTCAGTTATTGTGAGCATGGCCTGTATCGCTCAACCTGCTCGCTCAATAGATGGAGACTTATTGTGTGTGTATTCAATATCTGGTGAAAGATGCTAGTTCCAGGTGTAGTACACTATGTCTCTCAGATGGCGATGAATTCACTAACAAAGTTCCAAGTGTAGTCCACCTTTCCCGAAACCATAGTATGACATTGCCCGATTTCATTCATGTTTTATGATCTGATGATTTCTTTGTTATTTGTTATTAATTTCTTTTATCTTTCCTGAAACTCAAGTTTTTTGGAGGACTATTGGATGTGTTTTGAATTTGGAGGAAAAACTTGAGTCTCCACTTATTTGGCATTGGTTTTAGTCCCACATTGAATAGGAGATGATAGGTTGGGTAGTATATATACTAACTACTCCTATACCTAATGTTATGAGTGTTGGGTTATGGGCCACATCCCCACGCGCGCACGCATACACCGAACCGGGTCGGGCCAGGTTCAGGCGGCGCGCCCCATGACCTGCGAACACAAATGCATTTCTTTTAGGGGCTCTTGAACCTGATTTTTTTTGGTTTTATCTATTTAAATTTTATTTAAAATTCTGTTTTGATATTTTCGGGATTTTCTATTTGGTTTGACCTATTCTTCGGATCTGCTCGCAAGCTGCATGATCGTGTGCGGATTTGGAGCGAGGCTGTTACAACTGCAAATGTTCGAGCTGCTATAAATAACAGTACTATCTCAACCGTTCTAATTATAAGAAACAGATATATCCAAGCAGATTCTCTCTCCCTCATATTTCTTACATCAAAACTCTGTCAAAGTTCTGCATGTTCTGTTATTACTAAAGCTGTTGTTTTTCATTCCGGGCAACGAATCTCCATCTGAGCAGAGGCCTAGCTCATCGTCCTGAGCTGGGTGCTGGTGAACTACTGGGGGAGCTTTTACCGCTAGGAGAGGAGGTCATTCTAAGGTCCGGACGAGGAACCGACCCCCTATCTTCTAGGGCAGTGAATCTGCGACTGTCACCCAGGCCAGCAATCTAATTTTTCTTTTAATTCTGTTATATTAGTTGCATACTTTTATTACTAGTATTTAGCTTGATGAAAGATTTATTTGTTGCATGCTTTTTTTAAAAAAAGGAAATTACTGTTATATATCCAACAATCTAGAAAATAGAGTATTGTTTAATAATATTTCATGCAATAAATCCTTTAATACAATACTTGTTCATGCTATTAATTATTTACATGTTTCATGTTATTAAAATTATTCTTGCAATAGATATCATTTAATCCTTCAAAAAAAAATTCAAAAGCAAATTTATTGAAATCCTTTTTCACAAAAACCAAAATTTCAAGTCTACTGCAAGTTCTTCAAATTTGTTAACGGAAATTTATCCTTAAAGATTTCATTAAATCATTTTTACAAGATTTTTAAAAAAAATTATAAAAACTATCTATAAGATCTTTCTAAACTATTTAGAACCTATCTTAACATATTATTGTAAAAATCTTATTTTGTTGCTAGATTCCTTCAACCTTATTTAATATTTGTCTCTTACATGTTAGATAAGTTAATAACTAATTAGAAAGAATTCATGCAATGGGATCTTGTCTAAAGTTATCATTTTGCAAGCATAGTGATTTATTCCTGCACAGCAATTAATTAGTGTGTTATTTGTTTACTGATATTTTACGAATAACTAATTAAGATATTAGTTTAATTATCTCTTTCTAACTAGTTAGCTAGTCTGCAAAGTAGCTACTTTAATGCTGTGATAGGAATAATTTTCACATTAAACTGATTAACCTTTGCAACTCAGTATCGCTTGACACAAACTACATCTTACTAGAATCATTTGACATATAATTAAAGAAAGACGATACATTATTTTATTCTGTAAAATCTAATTTAAAAGCTACCAACATAAACTATATTCTGACATTTTCAAAAACTTGTGAAATACAGAATTTAGGTAGTAATATTCCGTCACTATGGCCAACCCTGATCATTCTAAGGGTGTTAAAGCGGAGAAATTCTCCGGCACATACTCTAAGAGGTGGGCAAACTAGATGAAGTACTAGTTGACCACTTTAGGTCTCATATCAGTCATAAATGACACCATTTCTGCACCTTCTCCTAAACCATCATTTGTTGGATCTTCTCCTGTTGAAAGTCCTCCTACAACTCCTTCCTCCTACGTTTATTTGAAACCTAGGGAAATTGACTATCATTGTCTCAATTGAGTTCTTAATGTTGGCTCAAAGGCCTTCCACACTAGTTTTGATGATGATTAACTCATGTAGTTATGTGTACTAATAATCTTGTGATTTTAGTTTCAGATCATTAATCAAGTTATTAGTTGGTGATTAGCTTCAACAAGATGATTTGGAAGCTTTCACATGTTGATTCAAGAGCCCGAGCGTCAAAGATCACATATAGCACTTGCTCGGTGGATCACGGAGTTTTGGATCGAGTCGGCTTGGAGTTTGCGCTCTACAAGAAGACATCGGTACCATAGTTTAGTTTTGTGTTTAGATCCAAATTATAAAGATTAGAATAGTATGATATGCTCAAGTTCACAACACACACGTTTCATGTTTTGGTTTTTGGTTTTTGGTTTAACCGATCTTGGTTTCATGAATAGATATATCAAAACAAGTTTACATGGTTTAATGTATATTAGATTTGTTCTATATACATGCATGCTTCAACTATTTAGACAAACTTAGTTTGATAGTCTATTTCATGTGTTTCATGTTTTGGTATTTCTAACAAAACATAATTTTGGAATTAAGGACAAAAACTATGATATGTATATGTTTCATGTATATTGGATTTCTATCCATATGCATCATGCTTCAAAATGTTTAAATATCATGCTTTTGTATTTAGATGAGTTTTGGACAAAATGTATTTTCTATTCAAAATTCAAGTTTTAGAAAATACAGTTTTTGGTTTTTGGTAAAAATGATAAGACGCAAAAATAGTTTTAATTGCTTGATATTTTAGTCAAAACTTTTATCATATGTTTATATGTTAATGCAAAATGTCAAAACTATTTTTGGAGATTTTTAAGTAGTTTACAAGAATTTATTGGATATTTAATTCCTCAGTTTTTCTATCAGAACAGCCTCTGCCAGGCTAGGTCGGTCGACCCTAACGGTCGGCCGCACCAAGTAGCCAGTCGCCCGTTCGGGTCGACCGACGTGCACGGATACGTGCACGCTGGCTGCCTATTGGGCCGGCCGACCGTTCGGGTCGACCGACTGTATGAAGGCTAGTCTCTGTTTATTTCGGTCGACCGGGCGGTCGACTTGTATCTGGCAACGGGCAGAATTTGACCGTTAGACGGTCAACCGGCCGGTCGACCGGTAGTGTATTTTTGGCAGATTCTGCTGCCAACTGCTATATTTTTCTGGGGCTATAAATACCCCATTCATAGCCTGTTTTCTCTAAGATTTTTTTGTGCGAATTTTTCCCTACTCTCTGGTGTTTTCACAGCAATCAAAAGAAGTTTTTGAACTCATATTAAACAATCTATTTGGAGTTTTTGCTAGTGTTTAGAAAACCAAAGAAAAGGGTTTTTGGGAAAGAGTTTTGATTCATCTTCTATATCTTGGTTTCAGTTTTTCCTAAGGATTTTTCTTTGTGATTTTGATTTCCATTCCATTGGTTTTCTCCACACTTGAGCTAAAATCTACTATCTCTTCTATAGGATCTTTGTGTGGGAGAAAGAAATTGTTTGTGGTTGTTTGTTAGACCACCAAGTTATAAACCCTAACTTAGCTTGGCTTTGTGCCTTTTCCTCATTGTGTTGAGGAGGTTGTGCTATTGGGTTGTATTCCTCAAGTGGTGAGGTGATCCTTGTTTGCTTTGTGCTAATCCCTCAAGTTGTGAGGTGATTGTTTTGTTGGATTGGAGCTTACCTCAAGGAGGAGGTTGTGATTGTAAAGAGAGGAGTTGGGTACTCCTTGTGAGAGTTCTTTGTGGACTAGCTAGTGGATTAGAAATCCTTCGTGTGTCGAAGGCGGGGATGTAGAGCTGGGTGCTCGAACCTCGAAACATATCTTGTTGTTTGCGCTTGATCATTGACTCTCTCTCTATCTCTCTCTTTACTTTGTGCCTTGCAACTATTCATATTGTGCATTCATAATTGCTTGGCTTGGTTGTGTGTGCATCACTTGTTGATTGCACTTGAGTGTATTGCATTAAGTTTTAAAATTCCGCATTGAGTTCATAGATTAGCTATATCACCTATTCACCCCCCTCTAGGTGATTTCACTTAGTACACTCTTTGATAGTCTATATAATATTTATTATAAATATAAGAGTGTTAAAGAACTATGAACAGTTCACGAGGATGAATATGGCCTCGATGATGCGAATCGAAAGATTCACCTCTTCCTCCAACAAATTCATGATGTCTGATACTAAACCAATTAATGATCAACTTTATGAATTTCAAGATTATATTCGACACCTTCCATCGCAAGGAAATCAATTCTCCGACTATTACACAGTGTCATGTCTCATTGATTAACTCCCTCCTTCTTGGTCAGCTTTTGCTAGAGACCTCAATCATAAGTAAGGTGACCTAACCCTTATTCAAGCCCTGAAAGTGATTTGCATAGAAGGTCAGCATAGGCAAAATTTCAAGCCCAAGTCTGAATTAAAAGCCAAAGTCAACTTGGTGGAAGATAAGGCTAAGCACAAATTTATGAATCTCAAGCGTAAGAAGTTCAAGAAACCCAATCACTTTCATTCTTCTTCACAAACTTTTCTTCTTTCAAACATTTTCAATCATCCTCCTTCAAACCCACCATCTCTGGCCAAAAGACCGATGGAAGATTCTACTACGTCTACGGGAGAACTAATCACTTGGCATCTCAATATTTCAACAGGAAGAAGGAACCAGTCAAAACTCAGCCAAGAGGAAATGAAGGAAATGGCAGACACAAGATCAACATGGTGAAACTGAATTCCAACTCTTTTAGGTTAGATTCTTCTCTTCCTATTGTCAACTCAATCACCTTCTTCTCGGACTGGTGGTTAGACTTAGGAGCCAATATTCATATTTGTACTGAACGCTTCTGGTTTAAATTCTATCAGGAACATCATTAAGGAAGCGTGAGGCTGGCAGATGACTCCACCAGAGAGATAAGGAGAACTGAACGCATTGACCTGAAGATGACCTCCGAGGAAATTCTGACTCTTCAAGTCTGTAGGCTGTCTAAAAATTATTAAAAAGACAAGCCATTAAAAAAGGGCAGAGTTTCAGGTTCTAGACGCAGGACTAATGATGGCCATCCACGTCTCAACCTCAGGGCGCGTGGGCTCGACACCCGCGTCTCAGCATCAAGGCGCGTGGGCTCGACACCCGCGTCTCAGCCTCAGGGCGCGTGGGCTCGACACCCGCGTCTCAGCCTCAGGGCGCGTGGGCTCGACACCCGCGTCTCAACATCAAGGCGCGTGGGCTCGACACCCGCGTCTCAACCTCAAGGCGCGAGGGTCCAAGGCCCACGTCTCGGTTATAACCGCCTTGGTTATGAGGGCCAGTCACCGCCCACATAGCGGGGAAGTTAGCCCCTCATTGTGGAGCATTCTTAGGGGGGCACGTTCACCCCTGAAACCTCTATAAATAGCCCCGCCGCTATGGAAAAAAAAAGAAGAAAGAGGACACACACACAGACGGGAGACGACAGAAGAAACAAGAGAGAGACAATAGACTACACACAGGCAGACAGAGAGAGAAGCTCTTCAACAAGCTTGCTGCGTACAAGTTGCTCTTTGCCTACCTTCTCTTTGAGAGTTTTGGTAGACGGAGCTGTGCTACTCCTTCTACCAGCCGAAGAGAAGATCCCCGAAGGTCTAGACGGTCACCCGGTCAACGGAGAACAAGATTCACTCTCCATCGCTACTTGAAGAACCCAGCCTTAAACAAAGGGAGGATTCAAGACTCAACATCCTCCCTCCCTTATAACCGGAATACTAGTCCGTTGTAATTTTTCAATTTGATTCAAGGAAATCTTACCTCGAGCTCGTACCCCCTTCCGCTTGCGTACAAGAGATGGCGACTCCGCTGGGGACTTCATTTGTTACCGACGAGCAAATCGTGGCGCAAGGTGACGTTCTCCGTAAGGGGAAGATGGTCGAAACGCTAGTTGTCGAGTTCGACCAGGCAAAGTACGAAGAGTTTCTCTCTTCCGGCTCCAAGAGCCCAAGGACCTGCGTATGCCGCAGGGTCTCGACGGGGAATGGCTCCGAAGCTCGATCTGAGGCTCTCTCGGGCGCCGCTGCTGCCAACTGTGCCAAGCAGGATACACGCGCCAACGCCTCTCAGGAGGTCCGCGTGGTCTCAGGCACAACTGCCGTTGCGACCAACCGCGCCGCGCGGAACACACGCGTCAGTGTCTCTCAGGAGACCCGCGTGGTCAAAATCCCTGGTGTCCAGCTTCAGGTCGTCGTTGGTCTCTCTCCACCTCCATGACGCAACCGAAATGCTGAGCGTCGTCAGAGGAGGCGTGCGCGTCAGCTTCAAGTTGAAACTTCTGATTGTCCAACTGGGACTGCACGCAACGCACAAACTGGCGTCTTAGCTGCGCCGTATCCAATGCGCGAAATTCGCGTTTGGCAGCCCAAACGCGAGACTCCCCAAGTTAGGTCCTCTGAAGACCAACTTATCAAACGCCAAGGTGAAACCTCGGCGCCTCGTCAAGCGTAAGAGGCACGCTCCCATAGGCGTGGGGCCCAGCAACCCACTCTCTCTCTCAGACTCTTCTGCCCCGACGCACTAAGCGGCAACGCGACAATCGCGTCTCGTCTCAACTGAGACGCCAGACGCGCGTCTTACAGCCGCGGCGCGAAAGTCGCGTCCCTGAAACCCGCGTCCAGGCTGTACAGCATATGGATGCCTCCCGTTTTCGACGTTGCGAGGTTAATCTCTTCGATCCCCCTCCCGTGGATCTGAGAGATTACTTGACGAAGAAAAGAAGTGCCAATCAGGTCACTTCATCATGTTGCTGCCAACGGCTCATCTCTATGCTCTCCGAGTGCCGTTGTGGTTCAGGTGTGCACCAGCAGTCTTTAGTTAGACAGCTGACCCTGATACCCTCGTCAGCCAAAAGAAGACGCTCTCATATGCGGAGGATGTTCTCTGATGCTGAATACCCAGAGCTTACTGCGAATATGACAAGCAGGAGCAGAGGAAAACAGTCTGCAGTCAGCTCTGACGAGTCTGACTCTGAACCGGAAGGAGTGTATCGACACACTCGCACCCGGACCGGAACCATTCCCCCGATTGATTATAATGCCCTAGCTCAGGGCGTTAAAATGAAGGACTCTCATTCTGCTGTAACAGAATCGCAGGCCTCAAACTCTTCTACGGAGAAGAGGCTTTCACCTACATGACGGGCACTCCTGAGGAGACAGCCCGGCGCCTGGATCAGCAAGCCCGGGTCCAGAGAGAACAACTCGATATGATTCTTGCTCAGCGGGAATCTATCGACTCTCTCAAACAGATGCTCGCACAATTGCTCGAAGACAGGAGAAAATCTCCCCCTAGAAAGTCTAAGGGCAAGAAAAAAGGGGGAGAAAGCTCGTCTTCTGTGCACCCTGATGGAGAGAAGCCCACCTCGACCTCGTCCAAATCCTCATCGCAAGGGAAGGACGACCAAAATCAGGGAAAGGTTCATTCTAAAAGAATGAATCAGTTGGAGCAACGTCTTGAGGCCCTCACCAACCGTAAAGGCCTCCAGGAAGCGAGAGTGGTCCGGCCTTATCCGGCCGAGTGGGACTTGGTTCCATACCCGCCCAAGTTCAAGGCTCCGACCCTCCAAGCGTTCGATGGGAAGGGGTCACCCAACCAACACCTCTACTACTTTAAATCCCAAACAGGGAATGTAGTAAACAATGATGCCATCTTGGCACGTCTGTTCATTGGCACCCTGAAAGGGCTCGCCTTCGAATGGTTTATGAAACTCCCGGAGGGCTCCATCAAGAATTGGGGTGATTTGGAGAAGCTATTCCTAACGCGCTTCTTCGAAGACGACTCGGAAGTCACGATGCCCACCCTTTTGGCTACCAAACAACGAAAGGGAGAGTCCGTCAAATCTTTTGTGGAAAGATTTCAGAATGTGGCACTCCGATGTCCGAGCGGCATGACCCAGGTCACCCTGGTGGAAACATGCCGCCACAATCTCCAAACCTCACTCCTTGCTCAAATAGGAGTTGCTGAAAGCCGCACCTGGAAGCAGTTGGTCCAACAAGGTGAACAGGCTGAGGAGATTGTCGCCCGCGTCAGAGCGGAAGAAGGTAAGCCCAGGCCTGAGAGGTCAACGAGGCGTGCGCCAGACACATCCCTCCAAGCCAAAAGGAAGGATAACTTGGCAGCAGAAACCAAATCCCCTGCTAAACCTCAACTGGTCAAGGGAGGTGGCTCTTCAAGCCAACCACGGGCCAACAAACAGTATTCCTTCAAGGATGAACATGTCGATTCGCTCTTCAAATTACTCAACAAGAGCAATCGACTGAAACTTTCTGAAGCCAGGCGCCCCGAGGAAGTCGGTAAAACCGACAATCCCACCTACTACATGTACCACAGGATGTAAGGACACCCGACCAAGAGCTGTTATGTCTTCAAAGACATCCTTCAGGCCCTGATTGACGCGGAGGTATTGAAACTCCGACCAGAGCAGAAGAAGGTGACGGCTAATGTGACGTCAGTTCTCTAGTTTGGGAGACAACCCCCAACACCCTCTGGAGTAGTCCCTATCCCAAGAGGAGAGCTGAGAATGGTCAACACAGACCCTCACCAGTAGCAAGAGAAAGGCCTGGTACCTGTTCCCACCCCTCAGGGAGAAGTCATGTGGGTTCACCCTGACCTTAGGGATGGCCAGCAATGGACTACTGTAACTAATAAGAAGTCCAAGGGCAAGGCAAAGGCGTCATCCTGTAATGTGGTGTGTGCCTCTTCTCGAGAAGCGGATACCGATATTCCTTCGTTAACCGACTCGGAAGAGGAGACAATAGTTCTGGCCGCAGAACCCACTCGGCTGGTGGCGGGAACCCGCTCAGGACAGCCCTACTTGAAGCAGTATGGCGAAACGGCGGCAACCCCTCCACAACCAGCTGCAGAGACAACCAAGCCCTCCACAAAACAACCCGGGGAGAAACAGAAAGAACTTCGGTTTTCTCGAGTTCTTTCAAAAGACATAGCGGAAGGATCCACGGCACCCTACCGCTTTGATGTCCTGGCTCAGTTAGCCAACATCCCGGCGCGGATTACGCTTTATGAGCTTCTTAGACTATCAAAGTCGACCAGAGAAGCTCTACAAGAAGCTCTGGCTAATGCTGAAGTCTTCATGACCCAGCTACCAAAGGAGGAAGATGTAGAGGATTGCCTCCACGCCTCCCAAAATATCCCCTGCATCACTTTCACGGCAGATGATATGCAAGTCAAAGGGAAACATGATCGACCCCTTTACTTTGCAGGGTATATTGGATCATCTGAAGTGAACCGCATCCAGGTAGATCCCGGATCTGCATTGAGCATCATGCCTCGCAGGGTCATAAAACATCTCGGGATTCCTACTCACTGTTTGAGCCCTACCCAAATGACCATTTACGGGTTCAATGCCAATAGTACCCGTCTAATGGGGAAGGTCAAGCTCAAATGCCAGATTGGAGACCTAAGGTCAGAGGTGACATGCTACGTCATAGACGCTGACACCTCCTACAACTTGCTGCTGGGACGACCATGGATTCATCGCAATTCTATCGTTCCTTCTACTCTCTACCAAGTCATGAAATACATTGACGGGAGTGAAAAGGTGCGAACGTTGATTGCCGAAAGGCATCCGTTCAAGGGAGTGGAGAATTATTTCACAGATTTCCTCCTATATCAGGAATCTAGGGAAATAGATGAAGTCCCGCAATCAGAGGAACCAGACTCTGGCAATGAAGCCGACACCGAGCTGGAAGAAGATGAGTGTGTGTGTGGGAGCTAGATCCACCTGTAACGGGTATTAATAAGCCCGATGTTGATAATACCTCCGCCGATGATGTAGGCGGTTGGTACATTAATGAAGAATTAGATTTAGCGTATTTTTCTGTGTTTGCATCTGATTCAGTGCCGTCAGACACTAGTACCGACGTGGATAACGATCTCTGGTCGGCAATGGATGCTTTGACATCGTTGCATGTACCGGTGAAATCGTCCTTCGGAACATGTCGAAATGTCGGCGATGCGCAAGAATCAATATTCATGGTTCCAGCAAGACGGAAAGGCCAAAAACCAATTCTTTTTGGGCGAATCTCGTCTAAACCAACGCCCCACGAAGAATCGGAAGGCGAGGAGGAATCCCCTCAGTTCAGTCATTATGAACCAAAAGCACTCAGAATGATGAAACGCATGGGGTATGATTTAGCAAGCGGGCCCGGGTTGAACTTCGGCAAAGGAAGGAGAACGCTACTTCGATCCTTTGTGCCGAAAGGAAAAACCCCCGATTATTATCATCGGACGCGCAGGGGGTTGGGCTATGTATCAACCCTGACTCCATCAGCCTCTGATTCATTTGGCCATAAATACTCTTCCGGCACATCATCATGGGAGTCAGATGTCAGTGTTGGCAACATCTTCAGGGAACTTTCAGTGAACATGGCCTCAACAAGCCACCTGGAAGACGGAGGTGAAGAAATGATCCAGTCCGATACGGATCCTTGGATCAAATATTTAAACACTCTTTGGGACACCCGCTTTGAACAGCGCGAACCACCCACAGAAGACAAGATTGTTCAGATTAATCTAGGAGATGAGGCCAACCCTAAGCCCATCTTCATAAGTGACGGCCTGTCACCTTTGGAGAAAGAGGATCTAATATCTCTTGTTCAAGAGTATATAGACGTCTTCGCCTGAAATTACGAAGACATGCCCGGACTTGATCCTCAAGTGGCTATGCACCGCCTCAACATCAATTCGGACGTAAAGCCTGTCAAACAACAACAGCGACGATTCCACCCAGAGATAATGGAGGAGATTCAATCGGAGGTCAGAAAGCTCATAGCTTCTGGCTTCATCAGGGAAGAGCAGCATCCCGACTGGGTAGCCAACATCGTCCCCGTTGCTAAGAAAAACGGAAAGATCCGGATCTGCATCGACTTCCGTGATCTAAACGAGGCTTGTCCCAAAGACGAATTCCTATTGCCAATCACAGACGTCATGATTGACAATAACTGCGGATTCGAACGAATGTCCTTCATGGACGAGTTCTCAGGATACAATCAAATCAAAATGTATCCTGACGACGAAAAGCATACCTCCTTCAGGACACCATTAGGGGTCTACTGCTATACCGTCATGCCCTTCGGACTGAAGAATGCGGGGGCGACATATCAAAGGGCGATGAATGCCATTTTCCATGAACACATACGCAAAACGGTGGAATGCTATGTTGATGACATCGCAGTAAAAAGCCGCGCTAAAGGTGATCACATAGCTGATCTAAAAGTCGTCTTCGACATCATGCGGGCTCATCAATTGAAGATGAATCCCACCAAGTCCTTCCTGGGGGTGGCTAGTGGCAAATTCTTAGGATTTGTTGTAACCTCCACGGGGATTCATGTGGACCCAGAAAAGGTTCACGCTATCCAGGAGATGCAACCCCAAAGAAATCTCAAGGAACTCAGGGGATTACAAGGACGATTGGCGTACATCCGCAGGTTCATCTCAAACCTCTCTGGAAGATGCCAACCCTTCGCTAAGTTAATGAAGAAGGGTGTTTCGTTCATTTGGGACGACGCTTGCCAGCGAGCATTTGAGGAAATCAAGCAATACCTCACTCAACCACCAGTCCTTGCAGCTCCGATATCCGGAAAGCCTTTCCTGGTGTATGTCCGGGCAATGGATCATTCTTTGGGAGCTCTACTAGCTCAGCATGATGATCAAGGACGTGAGCAAGCGATCTACTATCTGAGTAGAACAATGATCGGAGCCGAACATCGGTATAATCCGATCGAGAAGGAATGTTTGGCATTAGTGTTCGCCATTCAGAAAATGCGACACTATCTGGTAGGCCAAACTATAAATGTCATATCAAAAGTCAACCCCCTGAGGTTACTTATGACTAAGCCTTCATCATTGAACGGCCGGCTGGCAAAATGGGCCATATTGCTATCCCAATATGAGATGCACTTTTTACCACAAAAGGCCATTAAAGATCAAGCGGTGGCGGATTTCCTAGCTGAGCACCCAGATCCGAGGGCAGCCAAAGTCTACGAGGATCTCCCAGATGAAGTTGCTGAAGTCTGCCTAACTCAGACATCGTTCGAAAGTCAAGTATGATAACTTTTCTTTGATGGTGCATCGAGAACAAGCCCAAAGGGACATACAGTAGCGGGAGTAGGAGTAGTACTCGTCTCGCCGCAAAACTATGTGATTCCCCGAGCCGTCTCGCTAACTGAGCCTTGCTCCAACAATGTGGCGGAGTACAATGCTCTTTTGATTGGAATGCAGTTCGAAACTGCTTTCCTGAATGGCGATGTCGAGGAAGAGACCTATATGGACCAGCCAGAAGGGTTCATAGACAAGTGACAAGAAAATAAAGTGTGCAAACTGGTGAAGTCCTTATATGGTCTTAAATAAGCACCAAAACAATGGCATTAGAAGTTCAACAAAGTCAATGAACATTTTGGATTCATTATCCATAAGTATGACAAGTGCATCTATTCAAATAAACTTGATAATGTTACATCATTCTTTGTCTCAATGTGGATGACATTCTCGTATTTGGTACTTCTCTTAATACAATCCAAAGGGTAAAGGATTATCTATCCAAAAATTTTGATATAAAAGATCTAGGTTCTGCCGATATGATATTGGGAATGAAAATATCCAAAACTCCTAATGGAATTTCATTGAGTCTGTCTCATAGCATTGAGAAAATGCTTCATAAATTTGATTTGTTTAACTCTAAACCTATTTCTACACCATATGATTCTTCAATTGCTTTGCAAAAGAATACGGTGAGCCTGTGTCTCAACTGAAATACTCTCAATTGATAAGTTCACTTCTTTATATTTCTAACAGGACTAGGCCTGACATCTCTTATGCAATAAGTAGATTGAGTAGATATCCTAGTAACCCTAGTAGAGAACACTGGGTTGCATTAGAGAAAGTATTTAGATTTCTTAGAGGCACAATTCACTATTGTCTGACTTGTAAGATCACCTAGAGGGGGGTGAATAGGTGATGGCTAATCTAATGGTCACTTATGAACAAATAATGCGGAATTAAAACTAAGTTGACCAAATTAAAATTTCTTTTAATTAAACACTTATGTATAACTCAAGAGTGTTGCCGAATTCCCCTTGCGAGGCTCTGGACAAGCTCCTCTAGATTCCCCTTGAATGGGTTGAGGTGCCGCGTTGGCTCTCTTGGTTGAATACTAGTGTTAACAACAATCCCAAGCAAGTATGTATATCAATTATGAGCACAAGGGAATATATCATGCATATATAGGATGAACACAATAAATTGAATGCAAGATATAAAATAGAGACAAAGAGAGAGAGAGGGAAGAGTAAGCAATCGCAAACACAAAGGGTTTGTTTCGAGGTTCGAGCACACTTGCTCTACATCCCCGCCTTCGACACACGAAGGATTTCCACTATGTAAGATCCCACCGTTTCTCTCCTCGGTGCCGTACACCTACAAACCCTCGGACTCCCAAGTCCCGTACACACGCAAGTCCACCGACTCGCCGAGGCCGTACCTCGAATCACCAAGAGTTCACAACCGAACTCCAACCACAACGAGCACACTTGCCCGCTTCCTCAAAGTACAATGGAAATCTCTTTGATGATCACAACACTTGATCACCTAAAGAGCACTCTCACTACAACACACCTATAGGAATATCTAGCAATGGAAAGCTCAAGTGTGGTGTGAGAAAAGCAAGGAAAGAAAGCTTTGGTAGAAAACACAAGAAATCACTTTAACACTCTCTTGATAAAAACTCCCTTTTGATTGGAAGTATTAGCACTCTATTTTGTGGAGAAAACTCTTCTAAAAGTATCAGAAAAACAGCTCAAGAAATCTCCAAAATCTTAACCTCAAAACAATAGACAAAACCCCTTTTTATAGGCTCCCAGAAAATAGAGCCGTTGGGGCTGTGTCAGTGCTGTCGGTCGACCGCCGGTCGACCGGCCAACGGTCATTTTTCTGACCGTTGCAGCCACCGGTCGACCGGCTAGGTCGACCGATAACCTGGAATGAACTGTCGGTCGACCGGCCCGGTCGACTGATATTTCCAGAGAGCAAAGCTCTCTTGGTCGGTCGACCGACCCGGTCGACCGGCCACTGTGCTGACAACGTGCACAGGGCTGTGCACATCGGTCGACCGGACCGGTCGACCGGTTTGGCCTGTCAGCCAGTTTCCAGGTCAGAAAACAGGATTTAAAAATCTTTTATAAAATCCTAAAAATACATAAAAATTCTACAAAAATAGTTTTACCAATATACTTGAAAGAACAAACATGCTTGCACAAAATCAAGACATGTTATAGATGTTTTGGTCTATTTTTGTAACTTGGAAATATTAGCTCAATAACAAAATGTATTTTTCCAAAACATGTTTTTCCAAACTTGTTTTTCTAAATCTTCATCAAATACAAAAACAAGATATTTGAGTTCATTTAAAAGCATGGTGTGTATGGATATGATCCACTACACAATTAAGATGTAATATCTAGTTTTTGACAATAAGCACTAAGTATGGTTTTGGTTATAAGATATGTAAACTTGAAATACCAAAATCCAAGATAAATATTTTGTCACAAAGAAAAATCTTTTTCCAATAAAAAATTCTTTTCTAAACAAAATCTTTTATGAAAGCAATTTAAATCAAGAGTTCTATCAAGAGTGTGTGTGTGTGATATAACTTGAGCAATCCACCAACTATCTATCCTTTACATTTTTACTAAAACAAAAATATAAATTCTATACCTAGACACAAGTCTTCAACTTCTTGAAGTCTTCACTTGAAGGCTTCTCATCTTCTTGACTTGGTCCAAGCTTGATCCAAAAACTTCCTTGGATCACCACATGCAAGCTCCAAATCTTGTTCTTTTATCCTTTGTTGAGCTATGCACCTACTAAGATCTTGATCATGAATCTGTCACTAATTAAACACAAGATCATTAGTAACTATAACTACATGAGTTGATCATCATCAAAACTAGGGTGAAGGGCCTTTGGGCCAACAATCTCCCCCTTTTTGATGATGACAAAACTCATGGAGTTATATATGCATGGATTAAAGTAAAGCTTCAAAGAAGCTCCCCCTTAACTCATGCATACCAAATAAATAATAGATATGTCAATAAAAACACATGACATGTATGCAATGTAGGAGATGCAATCATATAAATCAAATCATAAATCAAATCTTTTGCTCCTAATTGCAAGACAACATATATGCATAAATACAAATCTTACTCCCCCTTAAGAAAGGAACCAAATACTTCTCCCCCTTAAGTAAGGAAATCATGAAATCATGCATATAAAATCACAAATTCTTCTCCCCCTTTTTGTCAATCATCAACAAAGGGTTCAAAGAAAAAGACATCAAACAAATTTTTCTCCCCTTTTTTTTTTGTCAAAAATAAGGAAATCAAGGAGGGTAAATACAAATCAATCAATAAAATTTATATGCGATATAAATTCATGAAGAGGAAGACGTTAAGTTAGCTTCCCGACACATATACATTTCATGAAAGAGGGATGACAAGCCCTAATTCACATAACGTATAATATGTCATGCATAAGAGGAGATGTGAAGCTCCCCTACACACGTATATCATGAAAAGAAGAGTTGTCAAGCTCCTCAAATTATAATATACTCAACATGAATCTACATATGGAAGAGATGTTAAGCTCTCCTTGCATATAGACAATACAAATCAAAAATTTTGAATTTTTCTTATGAAAACAAAATTTTGAAATATCTTAAAATACAATATTTTCTTTTAAGGTACCAAATGTAGAACAACCAAATTTTGAATTTTGATACCAATTATGAAATACAATGCATAAGCTTGAAGATAAATAAGATTTGAAGTAAGCTTAGCATTAACAACTTTGTGCTTAAAAATATAAGAGTCAATTTTAGCTAAAGCACAAGTACAAATCATATATATGTATGAAAAGAGTATATCAATTGAAGTAGATACATACATATATGAAAGAACAAAATATGAGTATATACAACAAGAGTCAAATTGATACCAATTGAAAATATCCAATGATACCAATTGGAAAGTAAGCATAAGTGTATACATCATATAATCTACCATATGAAGAATTCGAACTAGTTAAATGAACTTGTTTTAAGAACTAGTACGAGATCCTTCCATCAAGGAATAAGTCAAAGGTTTTTCATGAAATATCAATGAAACACAAGGCACTAAAAAAAAACTCTAGTATCCATAAAGTCCATATTGAAAAGAAGTGAGTGTACTAGTGTTATGTGGAACATGGCATCATGAAAAATAGCAATAAAGTTCAATATTCCTTTAAAACATAAATTTTTGAATTATCATAACTTTTAAAACCTTGAAAATCATCAAAAAAAATTTTATTAAAAAAAAGTTTCATAATATATGTATGTTTTGTCAATACAAGAAGCATACATACATATCTCTAACACAATTGAGTCCATATATATAGATTTGCATGAAAGGCAAATGACTCAAGAGGGAGATTGTTGTAAGGAACCCAAAATCTATTATACTTAGCAAAATATAAATATGGTTTCTTATCAAAACAATATCTTGCTAGATGGCCTTTGCGGCCGCAATGTGTACAAATGTACACCTTAGCATGATGCTTATGAGTGTGATTGTGATCGTGTTGTGCACCATAAGCATGATGTGTATGTGCATGAGCATGAGGAACTTGTTTCTTTTGAAACAAGGATTCCAACTTAGAATGGTTAAATGCACACAAGTTCAAAGTTGAACTCAAATTATTCATCTTATTTTTCATATTCTTAATCTCATTAGATGTGGCATGAAAAGCATGATGAGATGAAGAATCATTTTTCTTTTTCTTTTGAAAAACATTATCTTTTTCTTTTTCAACAAATTTTCTTTTAAAGATTTATTTTCTTCCAAAATACTTTCTTTTTGTTTTTCAACCATAGCAATATTATCCTTCAAAATAGTGTTCCCTTCACAAAGATCATTCAATTTTGAAAATAAGGAAACATTCTCATTTTTTAAATCTTTATTTTCTTTTTCTAAGCATGCAAGTTTATTTCTAAAAGAATCATTTTCTACATGCATGCAATCAATGTTCTTTTTCAAATCTTTATTATTCTTTTCTAAGCATGCAATGTTATCTCTACATGAATCATGTTCATTATGCATGCAAGCAATGTCCTTTTTCAAAATTTTATTTTCTTTCTTAATTATGTCATATCTTTCAAGCAATAATTGGCATAAAGAATTTAGCTCATCATATGACATACTAGCATCCTCATCATCGGATTCGGTATTTACCTCAAGGGGGTCATCCCCTTGGACCATGTAGCACTTGTTGGAGGTGTCGCTTCCAACATCTGAATCACTCCCCGCAAGGTATTGTTCATTTTCGCCAAGGGAGATGAGGGTGTTCCAAACTACAAAAGCCATATCAATATTAGCAACCCTAAATAAGTAATCATCATTTAGGGTACTCTTCAAAGCATTTAGGGCTTTTGTATTAGCCTCAAGATTCTTACCATCTATACAATAAGCATTATTAGTAGTGGCAAGATATACATTATAACCTAGGGCTTTGAGGAATAATGACATCTTAACTTTCCAAATGTGGATGTTAAGAATGTCAAAGGTGGGTGGTGACATAAAGTCCATGGTGAGGTGTGTGTGTACAACAAATATTGTGATTAGCCCAAATGTAGGATCTTTAACTCTTAGGTTGTTAGACCCTTATCAAGAGCACTAGCTCTGATACCAATTGTAAGATCACCTAGAGGGGGGGTGAATAGGTGATGGCTAATCTAATGGTCACTTATGAACAAATAATGCGGAATTAAAACTAAGTTGACCAAATTAAAATTTCTTTTAATTAAACACTTATGTATAACTCAAGAGTGTTGCCGAATTCCCCTTGCGAGGCTCTGGACAAGCTCCTCTAGATTCCCCTTGAATGGGTTGAGGTGCCGCGTTGGCTCTCTTGGTTGAATACTAGTGTTAACAACAATCCCAAGCAAGTATGTATATCAATTATGAGCACAAGGGAATATATCATGCATATATAGGATGAACACAATAAATTGAATGCAAGATATAAAATAGAGACAAAGAGAGAGAGAGGGAAGAGTAAGCAATCGCAAACACAAAGGGTTTGTTTCGAGGTTCGAGCACACTTGCTCTACATCCCCGCCTTCGACACACGAAGGATTTCCACTATGTAAGATCCCACCGGATCTCTCCTCGGTGCCGTACACCTACAAACCCTCGGACTCCCAAGTCCCGTACACACGCAAGTCCACCGACTCGCCGAGGCCGTACCTCGAATCACCAAGAGTTCACAACCGAACTCCAACCACAACGAGCACACTTGCCCGCTTCCTCAAAGTACAATGGAAATCTCTTTGATGATCACAACACTTGATCACCTAAAGAGCACTCTCACTACAACACACCTATAGGAATATCTAGCAATGGAAAGCTCAAGTGTGGTGTGAGAAAAGCAAGGAAAGAAAGCTTTGGTAGAAAACACAAGAAATCACTTTAACACTCTCTTGATAAAAACTCCCTTTTGATTGGAAGTATTAGCACTCTATTTTGTGGAGAAAACTCTTCTAAAAGTATCAGAAAAACAGCTCAAGAAATCTCCAAAATCTTAACCTCAAAACAATAGACAAAACCCCTTTTTATAGGCTCCCAGAAAATAGAGCCGTTGGGGCTGTGTCAGTGCTGTCGGTCGACCGCCGGTCGACCGGCCAACGGTCATTTTTCTGACCGTTGCAGCCACCGGTCGACCGGCTAGGTCGACCGATAACCTGGAATGAACTGTCGGTCGACCGGCCCGGTCGACTGATATTTCCAGAGAGCAAAGCTCTCTTGGTCGGTCGACCGACCCGGTCGACCGGCCACTGTGCTGACAACGTGCACAGGGCTGTGCACATCGGTCGACCGGACCGGTCGACCGGTTTGGCCTGTCAGCCAGTTTCCAGGTCAGAAAACAGGATTTAAAAATCTTTTATAAAATCCTAAAAATACATAAAAATTCTACAAAAATAGTTTTACCATATACTTGAAAGAACAAACATGCTTGCACAAAATCAAGACATGTTATAGATGTTTTGGTCTATTTTTGTAACTTGGAAATATTAGCTCAATAACCAAAATGTATTTTTCCAAAACATGTTTTTCCAAACTTGTTTTTCTAAATCTTCATCAAATACAAAAACAAGATATTTGAGTTCATTTAAAAGCATGGTGTGTATGGATATGATCCAATACACAATTAAGATGTAATATCTAGTTTTTGACAATAAGCACTAAGTATGGTTTTGGTTATAAGATATGTAAACTTGAAATACCAAAATCCAAGATAAATATTTTGTCACAAAGAAAAATCTTTTTCCAAATAAAAAATTCTTTTCTAAACAAAATCTTTTATGAAAGCAATTTAAATCAAGAGTTCTATCAAGAGTGTGTGTGTGTGATATAACTTGAGCAATCCACCAACTATCTATCCTTTACATTTTTACTAAAACAAAAATATAAATTCTATACCTAGACACAAGTCTTCAACTTCTTGAAGTCTTCACTTGAAGGCTTCTCATCTTCTTGACTTGGTCCAAGCTTGATCCAAAAACTTCCTTGGATCACCACATGCAAGCTCCAAATCTTGTTCTTTTATCCTTTGTTGAGCTATGCACCTACTAAGATCTTGATCATGAATCTGTCACTAATTAAACACAAGATCATTAGTAACTATAACTACATGAGTTGATCATCATCAAAACTAGGGTGAAGGGCCTTTGGGCCAACATGACTTACACTGGGTATCCAGATGTAATAGAAGGATACAGTGACGCTAACTGGGTCACTGACTCCAACTGTGTAAAGTCTACTACTGGGTATATATTCATATTCCATGGTGATGTTGTGTCCTGGAAATCCTGCAAACAAACAGTGATTGCCAGGAGCACCATAGAGTCTGAGTATATAGATCTGGACACTACGTGTACAGAAGCTGAATGGTTAAAGGATTTTTTATCAAAATTCTCTATCATACCTAGGCATATACTTCCTATCTCAGTTCATACTGACTCAAGATCCACCATTGAGATTCTAAAGTAAGAAATCAGACTTAAGTCTGTTCAGCACCTATTGGGCAAAATTGTGCTTCTGAACTTTATAAATCCGAGAAGAATATTGCTGACCCAATGACTAAGGGTCTTTCTAGAAGTTTGGTTCTAGAATCATCGAGGGAGATGGGGTTAAGCCTATAGTAAAGTTCACCGACAACAGAAGCCCAACTTACTTGATTGGGAGTTTATTCCATGAAAGAGATTCAATATGGTAGGAACAAGCTGGACTGATGATATTTGTGTGGAGCATCGACCTGGATATGTTTATATCCTATATGTAGTATTGTATCTACCCCTTCTCTATGGTGACGATACTCTTATAATACAGGTAGGTAAGGATGAGTTTAACTCTTAATAAGTCCAACACATATAGTGTGGAGGGTATACCATCCAGCTGTAGTATACTTGGAGGACTTATCTACGTGAGAGGAACCGTGATGGCCGCGGTTGGGGGTTAGCACTGGCCCCTAAAAACTCTCATGAGTCGGTTATTCTGAGCATGGTCTGTAACGCTCAACCCGCTCTCTTAATAGATGGAGACTTACTGTGTATGTATTTTATCAATATCTTGTAAAAGAAGCTAGTTTCAGACGTAGTCCACTATGTCTCTCAGATGATGATGAATTCACTAAGAAAGGTTCTAGACATAGTCCACCTGTCCCGAATCCACAGTATGATGTTGCTCAATTTCATTCGTGTTTTATGATCTGATAATTTATTTGTTATTTATTGTTGATTTATTTTATCTTCTCTGAAACTCAAGTTTTTGGGGGGGGACTGTTAGATGTGTTTTGAATTTGGAGTGAAAACTTGAGTCTCCCTCTTATTTGGCATTGGTTTTAGTCTCACATTGGATAGGAGATAGGAGGTTGGGTAATATATATATACTAACTCCTCCCATGTCTATTGTTATAAGTGTTGGGCTATGGAGCACATCCCCATACACATGCACACTCGCCGAACCGAATCAAACCGGGCCGGGCCAGGTTCGGGTTCGGGTTCGGGTGGCGCGCGCCCACGACCTGTGGATACGAATGCAGTTCGAGATTTTCTGTTAGGTTTGACCCATTCTTCAGATTTGCTTGCGAACTGCGTGATCGTGTGCGGATTTGAAGCGGAGCTGTTACAACTACAGATGTTCGAGTTGCTACAAATAACAGCACTATCTCGACTATTCTACTTACAAGAAACAATATATCCAAGCAGATTTTCTCTCTCTCACATATTTCTTACATCAAAACTTTGTCAAAATTTTGCATGTTTCTTTATTACTAAACCTGTTGTTTTTCATTCTGGGCAATGAATCTCCGTTTGAGCAGAGGCCTAGCTCATCGTCCTGAGCTGGGTGCTGGTGAACTACCGGGTAGCTTTTACCGCTAGGAGAGGAGGTCATTCTAAGGTCCGGACGAGAGACTGTCCATCTATTTTCTAGGGCAGTGCTTCTGCACGACTATCACCCTAGGCCAATAATCTAATTTTTCTTTTAATTCTGTTATATTAGTTGCATGCTTTTATTACAAGTATTAAGCTTGAAGGAAGATTTATTTGTTGCATGTTTTAAAAAGATATAGTAAATACTGTTATATATCCACCAGGAACTCGGAGTGGATGAAGAGGGAGGGGGAGGGAAGGAGCTGGAGGGACAATTGGGTCTTGTCGGAACTGGACTCGCCAGCGAGCTTGGTGACGGAGCCGACAGAAATGCTGCCACGGAGGAGGCCGGCGAGGATGGGGAAGCCAAAGGGGAGCTTCTGGGGTCGGGTAGGGAGAAGGGCTCGCGAGTTCTCGGGTTTTATTATCGGGTCCATTTTTTAGTTCGATATTGGGAAATGGGGTTAGTTTTTGTTTGGGTTTTTAGAAAGAAAATTTTTTTTTTTTGGGGGGGGGGGGGGGGGGTGAGGCTGAATTTGGATAGTTTTTGATTAGTTTTTTTTGTCATAAGACTTATCTGCAACTTTACCCGGTTGGGTTCACCTGGAGTCGAATGCGAAAACTTTGAACACATGAGAGAGGGGTGATGCCATTTGGCCAAAGGCGAAGGGTGATAGTTTTTGATTAGTTGATCCACTCTCTTCATACAAGGAAAAAACAGTCTGTAGCCTGAGGGGCTCTAGTCTATTAAATTTTAATAGGCCTAAGGAGATAAATGGACAAATTATCATGATGGGTTCCATGATTGTAGATGATAACATGTTGGGGCATGACCAGAGGGCCCCTGACCCAGCTCCAAAACAGCTTGATTGTGGCCCTGTCACAAAGGGACGTGTTGGGTTTTATTCTTAACTCGTAGGGTTGAGGTTAAGCTTTTTTCTTGGGTCTAGTTTTGTAGTAAATTTAACTAGATTAATGTAAGATCACCTAGAGGGGGGGTGAATAGGTGATGGCTAATCTAATGGTCACTTATGAACAAATAATGCGGAATTAAAGCTAAGTTGACCAAATTAAACTTCTTTTAATTAAACACTTATGTATAACACAAGAGTATTGCCGAATTCCCCTTGCGAGGCTCTGGACAAACTCCTCAAGATTCCCCTTGAATGGGTTGAGGTGCCGCGTTGGCTCTCTTGGTTGAATACAAGTGTTAGACAATCAATCCCAAGCAATTATATAACAATTAAGCACAAGGGTATATCAAGCATATAAAGATAGACAATAATTGAATGCAAGATATAAAAGAGACAGAGAGAGAGAGAGAGAGAGAGAGAGAGAGAGAGAGAGAGAGAGTGAGCAATCGCAAACACAAAGGGTTTGTTTCGAGGTTCGAGCACACTTGCTCTACATCCCGCCTTCGACACATGAAGGATTTCCACTATGCACGATCCAACCGGATCTCTCCTTAGTGCCGCAACACCTACAAGCCCTCGGACTCTCTAGTCCCTTACACACCACAAGCCCACCGGCTCGTCGAGGCCGCACCTCTAGCTACAAGAGTTCGCACCCGAACCTTAAACAACCACGAGCACACTTGCCTGTCTCCTCAAAAGAACAAAGATGAAAACTTTGGTGATCTACAACACTTTGATCACCAATTACAAACTCTCACAACACAATCCTATGGATAATAGACAATGGATAGCTCAAGTGATTGTGAGAAAGCAAGGAAAAGAATTATGGTGAAAACACAAGAAATCACTTTTACACTCTCTTGATGAATCTTCCCTTTTGATTGGAAGTATTTGTACACAAATTTTGTGGAGAAAACTTTCTGAAAGGAATGGGAAAATCTGGACAAAAGCTCTCCTAAAATCTTGGCTCAAAACAATGACAAAACCCCCTTTTATAGAGGTCAGAAAAATCTGACCGTTGGGGTCTGTCAGAGCTGCCGGTCGACCGCCCGGTCGACCGGTAACGGTCAAAAATCTGACCGTTACAGCCTCCGGTCGACTGGCCCGGTCGACCGATCAACTGGAGGAGAGAGTAAACCCTCTGTCGGTCGACCGGCCCGGTCGACCGATAATTCCCGAGAGCAAAGCTCTCTGAAGCGGTCGACCGGTCCGGTCGACCGTCCTCCAGTGCACACAGGCGTGCACGTCTGTGCACGTCCGGTCGACCGACCCGGTCGACCGGCCACTGTCAGTTCTGAAAAATCAGAACTGCCAGAACCAGAAAAATGGGATTAAAGATTGGTCTTTTAACTTAAAAAAATCCCAGAAATTCACAGTAAATCCAGAAAAATAGTTTCAATCAAAATAAAAAGTTTTTCTAAAAATATGTTTTTCTAAAACTTGTTTTTCTATAACTTCACAAAATACAAAAACAAGATATTTTGAACTTATAAAGCAAAGTGTGTATGGATATGATCCACCACACAATCAAGATGAAATATCTAGTTTTGACATAAAGCACTAAACTTGTTTTGGTTAAAGGATATGTATATAAGAAATTACCAAACCCAAAGTAGATATTTTGTCATAAGGAAAATCTCATCAAATACAAAAACAAGATATACTTTTAAAGCATAGTGTGTATGGATATGATCCACTACACAAATAAGATGAATATCTAGTTTTTGACATAAGGCTCTAAACTTGGTTTTGAAAGATATGTATATAGGTAACATCAAAAACCAAGACATGTATTTTGTCCAATGAAAAATCTTTTTACCAAAAAGAAAGAGTCTTTTCTAACTAAAAATTCTTTTATGAAAAGACAATTAAATCTCAAGAGTGTGTGTGTGATATGACTTGAGCAATCCACCAATCTATTCTATCCTTTACATTTTAACTAAAACAAATAAAAAATCTTATACCTAGACACAAGTCTTCATCCTCTTGAAGTCTTCACTTGAAGGCTTCTCATCTTCTTGACTTGGTCCAAATGCAATCCACCGAGCTCATCTCTAGATGTGTTCTTGATGCATAGGCTCGTGAATCAACCGGTGCTAGCTTCCAACTTGTCTGTAAATCCTTTGTTGAAGCTCCACACCTACTAAGATCTTGATAAAGAATCTGTCACTAATTAAACACAAGATCATTAGTAATCATAACTTCATGAGTTGATCATCATCAAAACTAGGGTGATAGGCCTTTGGGCCAACAATTAAAACATGCAACAAATATAAATTCTTAATTTAATAAACTACTTGTCCTAAGCATGCAACTGAAATACAGAATCAAAAGAAAACAAAAAGCTGGCCTGGGGTAACGTAGTCGTGCAGACGCACTGCCCTAAAAGAAATATGGTCGGTCCCTCGTCCGGACCTTGAAATTGACCTCCTCTCCTAGCGGTAAAAACTCCCCCAGTAGTAGACCAACACCCAACTCAGGACGATGAGTCAGGCCTTTGCTCAAACGGAAATTCGTTGCCCGTAAGTGGAAAAGGAACGTCGAGAAAGTAGCAAAACCCGATTGCAAGAACACAGTTATTTTTCTTTCAGCAGAATGTAAGAAATTTGTGGGAGAAAGAGAGCACACTGATTTCTATTTCATGTAAAAGATACGTGCAGAGATAGGGTATTTATAACCCTCTATAGATCTTTCAGTTTGTAATAGCCCGGGAGAATCTGTGATCATGCGCGAGTGGTTGCAACGTGCAGACTCGATTCTCTTGAACGGGTCCAACTCTACCCGAAAAATCTCAATAGAATTTAAAATAAAAAAATCAAAAATAAAAAAAATGTAGCAAGTCTAACAAGACCCTGAATCGAACTGCATTCTTGTCCGCAGGTCGTAGGCTCGAGCCACCCGCACTTGGCCCGGTTCGGCGTGCGCGCGCGCGTGTGGGGATGCAGCCCATGACCTAACACTCATAACAATAGGCATGGGAGAAGTTGGAATATATACTACCCAACCTCCCATCTCCTTTCCAATGTGGGAGTAAACTCAAATGCAAGTAAAAGGAAACTCAAATTTTCCCTCCAACTCAAAACACGTCCAACAAGTTTGACTCTGACCTCGATCCCATTCCGCTTGATAGCGCTGTTCAAATCTTGTCCTTTCAAGTCTATTTCAATTCTCCTATCAAATATATATATATATATATATATATATATATATATATATATATATATATGGGGTTACTGTACCTCAGCCGGCAGGCTGAGAGAGTTCTCTCAGTCGGAGGACGTGGCAACATCACCGCCCCATATCTCTAATAAATTTTGGCGGACAAAATCCTGAAAATTCCCGCCTAATTTACTGTCAGTCACGTCAACTTTGTATTTTCCGAAAATACCCTCCCTCACAACTTTCTACCTTATGTAAAAAAGTTGGTTTTCCAAAAAATTACAGCTCAATTTATATAGAATAACCTAAAACCTATAAAGAGCGGCAAAAAATAATAATAAACAATAAGGAAGGTTACCGAAAGAGTTGCTTTTCATAAGGGGTATTTGGTAATTTAACTTCTTCCTAAAAGCGTGCCGCAAGTCAGTGAAGTGACAAATTGAGCCACGTCACCGCAGGCTGAGAGAGTACTCTCAGCCCGCAGGCTGATATACATTTTTCTGATATATATATATATATATATATATATATATATATATATATATATATATATATATATATATATATATATATATTATATAATATTATATATATATATATGGGGTTACTGTACCTCAGCCGGCAGGCTGAGAGAGTACTCTCAGCCGGAGGACGTGACAACATCACCGCCCCATATCTCTAATAAATTTTGGCGGACAAAATCCTGAAAATTCCCGCCTAATTTACTGTCAGTCACGTCAACTTTGTATTTTCCGAAAATACCCTCCCTCACAACTTTCTACCTTATGTAAAAAAGTTGGTTTTCCAAAAAATTACAGCTCAATTTATATAGAATAACCTAAAACCTATAAAGAGCGACAAAAAATAATAATAAACAATAAGGAAGGTTACCGAAAGAGTTGCTTTTCATAAGGGGTTTTTGGTAATTTAACTTCTTCCTAAAAGCGTATATATATACAGAAAAATGTATATCAGCCTGCGGGCTGAGAGTACTCTCTCAGCCTGCGGGACGTGGCTCAATTTGTCACTTCACTGACTTGCGGCACGCTTTTAGGAAGAAGTTAAATTACCAAATACCCCTTATGAAAAGCAACTCTTTTGGTAACCTTCCTTATTGTTTATTATTATTTTTGCCGCTCTTTATAGGTTTTAGGTTATTCTATATAAATTACTTTTTCCCCTATTTCCTTACCTCTTTTTGAAAAATCTAGTTTCTCCTTTTCAGCCTGCGATAAAGTTTTTTCTGAAAATATAAAATCTTTTCAGATCAATTTTTTCTCCAAAATATTTAATGTCGACGTCTGAGCAGTCTACTGGCGATCTAAATATGGAAGATATTGCATCTGGTTCTACTTTCTCTCAGAATATTGAAAATCTTGAAGGGTTGACATCTTTGCATGCCGATCAACAGGTTTTAATTGTTTCATTTTTTTAAAAACAATATCTTAAATATAAATTTTTCTCTTTAAGTCTATGAGGTACTGCGACCTATAACAAATGATTTAAAGTTTCAGAAATGCGACCGTTTTAATATTCGGTCGCAATCTTATTTGAAAATAATCTCCGGCTGTGAAATCTTTTTTTTGGGTATGCGTCTTAGGTCGCAGTCTTTTGTAAGGAGTAATATAGCTTTCTTCACATACGGGTAACTGCGTCTTAAGTTGCAGTCTTTGGTAAGGAGTAATATAGATTTCTTCACATACGGATAACTGCGACTTAAGTCGCAGTATTTAGTAAGGAGTAATATAGATTTCTTCACATACGAATAACTGCGTCTTAGGTCGCAGTCTTCAATAAAGGAGTATTATAGATTTCATGTCGTATGTGAAATCTTATTTTATTTACTGCGACTTAGGTCGCAGTCTTTATTAAGAAGTAATATAGATTTCTTCTCATACGGATAACTGCGACCTTGGTCGCATTATTTTAATAAGAAGTAATATAGTTTTCATCTCTTATGCGACCTTGGTCGCATTTATATAACTTATATTTTATATTACAGTGATATCTAAAAAATATTTATATTCATTTAATTCGTGTAATTATTTTTTGTAGGATATGAATGCACATGGAGAAATGTCTGGAAGCTCAGATAAGTTTATAGGGAAACAGTTCCTGTCGGATATGGAAGCATACAATTTCTACAATTATTTTGCAAGGAATAGAGGTTTTAGCGTGAGAAGAAAAGGTACGGATAAGTCACGGAAGCCTCCTTATGAGATTATTTGCAGAAAATTTTGCTGCAACAAGGAAGGTCTGAAGAAGTTGTGTGACAAAAGACAAGAGGGGCTTACAGTGCATCGTCGAGTTAACACTAGAGTAGCTTGTCCTGCTGAGATGCATATCCGTCTTCGTTTTTTTTTAGACAAAAGACATTGGGTTATCACAAAATTTGTTGATACTCATTCACATGAATTGTCAAGCCGGATAAGGTACATCACCATTACTCTCACCGGAATTATCGTTCAAAAATTAGCAGAAGCATTATGACCAATCTGGTTGATGTCGGAATGCGGCCTTCAAATATTTCCCGCGTTGTTAATGCAATGAGCCAGGGAGAAGGCTGTGAAGAAGTGAGCCCTCAACAAGTTATTGATTTCACTCGTCAACGTAGAAATAACTGCGGTCATGAGTTTATTGCTATTATCAAATATTTTCAAGAGAAAGCCGAGACCGATCCAGAATTCTTCTTTTCAAGTGAAGTCGATAACGCGGGCACACCTAGAAGCATTTTTTGAGCTGATGGAAGAGCTATTTCCTCGTATCTGAGGTTCTGTGATGTGATCGTTTTTGACACAACATACAGGACTAATCACTTGAGCTTGCCATTTGCTCCATTCACTGGAGTAAATCATCACCGGCAGTCAATTTTGTTCGGCTGTGCATTGCTTGCTGATGAGCAGAGGGATACTTTTGTTTGGTTATTCCAAAAATGGCTCAAGTGCATGCATGGAGTTGAACCGAAGCTGATTATTACTGATCAGGATGCGCAGATTGGTGACGCCATCAAGATTGTTTTCCCAACTTTTCGGCATCGTTACTGTTTCTGGCATGTGCGGAAACATATTGCCGAGCAACAAATCCCAATATCAAACAAGTATGGAGAAGATATGGTCTCCGATTTTCATGCTTGGTACACCTCCCTCGATATAAGCACTTGTGAGGAACGATGGCGTCTGATGAATGAAAATATCAGTTAGAAGAAGAAGATGACAGTTGGTTGATGAAGATGTATAGGCTCCGTGGACATTGGGTTAATGCATATCTCAAGGATGTTTTCTGTGCTGGAATGACAACCAGTCAGAGGTCCGAGAGTATTAATTCCTTCTTTGATGGTTTTGTTAACTCAAACACTAAACTAGTGGAATTTGTTCACCAATATGATAAAGCTGTGGCTTCCCGTCGTACATCTGAATCTGTTCAAGATTTTAGGGGTTTGAATTCTGTGCCCAATTGTACATCCAATCCATATGAGATACAGGTTTCGAAGTTGTATACACCGAAGATTTTTCAGTTGTTCCAAAAGGAATGGGCAGTTGTAATGACACTATTTTCAGAAGAGGTGGAACACGACAAACCTGGATCAACATATTTGGTTGGTAATTTTTCAGAATCAAAAGACGGCTGGGAAAAGGTCAGTTATGATAAGCGTGAGGAACTTCATGTTTCTTATAGTTGCTCGTTATTTGAAACAGAGGGTATCCTATGTAGACATATTCTGTGTATTTTGTGGCGCAATCACGTTACACATATACCGAAATCATATATACTTCAGAGATGGAGGTTGGATGCTCGTTACAAAAACGTTGCAATTGAAAATGGCATCAGGCCTTTTCCCAGTCAAGGTACTCCACGGACGGCTAGATTGTGGACAATTTGTTCAAAATTTAATGCAATTCTTGACATGGTCGCTGATTCTGATATCCATCTTTCAAAGTTGGAGGTTTATTTGGAAAGTTTTGCCCAAGAAACCACTAGAGAATACAGAGCCATGTCAGGAAATGATCATTCATCACAGCCTAAAATTACAGTTGGTTCCAGTGGATCCGTTGTCGTATTGCGAGATGGTGAAGAATTGAATATACATGATCCAATTGGTCCTGTACCAACCAAGGGGAGGCCTAGAGCTGCATCCAGACTTAAGTCTGGTTTTGAAGATTCTATATATCAGAAGGAAGTTAAGCATCGAAGATGTGGTAACTGCCAAGAGCTGGGCCATTACAGGACTGGTTGTCCGTTACTGGTATTACATTAAACCAGCTAATCATTTTTTTTATAATGATGTATCTTTAAAATTCTTACTATTTCCTTTTTAATGGCAGAAGAAGTAGGTTTGGGTTGCCTCCATTTTGAAGGAACAAAGACTTCAATTTTTCATGAAGTGCGACCAAGGTCGCACAGTGTAGAGAGATTCATGTCGCAGTCTGCCACTGGCGTGTCATTATAATCAGATTTATTATCATTCTTTGATTTCTACTGTATTATTTTTGTAAGTAGTTGTAATTTAAAGTTTTACTGCTTCAAAATTCTCCTACATTGTTTAATTTTTTTGTATATAATGTAGTCAGAGACTTTGGTCGCAGTGTACATGGTTAATTGCGATCAAGGTCGTAGTGTTGTTATTGATAAAGATGGTCAGCAATTGCAATCTAGGGGTCGCAGTACATGGACTGCGACTTATGTCGCAGTACAATAGGTATGTGTTTCCTTTATATTAACATGCATAGCGACCAAGGTCGCAGTGTTGTTGTTGATTAAGATTGCCGCCAGCAACTGCGACCAAGGTCGCAGTGTTGTTGTTTTATTAAGACTGCGGCCAGCAACTACGACCAAAGTCGCAACCTTTATTTTAAAATTTTATTCGGGTGAAATAATTTAATTATTAACTGCGACCTTGGTCGCAGTATATTAGTTATGCGCAAACATCAATAAAGACTATTAGTAGAATATTTAAAATGAAGGTTTGTAACAATTGTACAGCATTTCAACCAAGACATAGTAGTTAAAAATTTTTAATTCACACAATTAACCTTAGAGAGCAGATTCATATATATTTCAAAAAAGTATCGCCGTATAAGGAATCGCTAAAACTCAAACAGGTCATTACTGCGACTTTGGTCGCAGTACAATTGCTGAACGCATGTTTGTTTCTAATATCAATACGCAATAGTAAAATCTAAGGTGTAACAAATGTAGATTGGAAATAATCAATGGAACTTATAATAAATAAATGTATAGAAATGTTTATAAATTAAATCAATAAAACAAAATAATTATTTAATGAATTGCAATTACAATTATTTTTACATTTATAAAATAAAAAATTGTGGTATATCAATAATTTGTCAACTGTCAGTCTTGAAATGTCATCCTTCGTATCATTTCTGTTTCTTCATCCCAATTCTTCTCTCTATCTGCAAGTATCATGTATGCAAGCTCACTTCTTAGTCTCTGTACATGAGCATCCGTAACAGTATCAACAGTTGATGGACTACCAGACGCTATGCTTTCCATGTACTTGCATACATATACACCGCAATCAACACTGAAAATTCCATAGAGTAATCATTAATTGAAATTAGATTTTTGGTACTAAAAAAAGGTAGAAAATATAAAATGTAAGGGATGTCAAAAATTTATATACTTGTTTGATTGTTGGGGGCATTTTTCGTATTTTATATTTATTTTTCTCATTAATTTATTGAAATCAATCTCAAAAATCTGTAATAATCTTTCTTTCTACAATGTCAATAGGAACAAAAATTAGTATTAATAAAATTAAATGCAAGTTTCCAGTAATCAAAATATTAAACTTCAACTCACCATTATTCTTGCATCTTTTTGGTAAAGCTTTGATATACTACTTTTTTTGTCAGCTGGAACCAAAGAGTTGTAATAAAACCACTCTTGTGTATCGCAATCTAATACCAGCAAGGTCCAGTGAAATCCGGGATCTTCGGCACTATGTTTGTGATTGATCGGGAAGAACATGTACTGCACATCAGCTGTCCAGTTTTTCAACAGCTTCTGCTTGATGAAATGATCTTCCAGATCTTCACTTTTATTTACAACACCGTGCTGCGGGCAAGAAAAAACAAAATTAAATAAAATACAAAATGAATTTAAAATATAAGAAAAAATAAATTAAAATAAGAAGTCATAAAGTCAAGACAAGAGACTGCGATCAAGATCGCAGCGTTTCTTATTAACACATTTTTATAGTAATTAATATAGCGACCAAGGTCGCAGTGTTGTTATCTGATAAAGATGGCCAGCAACTGCTATTTAGGTCGCACTCTTTTCTGCACCAAAAATATATTCGTTGTAATTAATATTTTCATGGACTGCGACCTTAGTCGCAGTACATGAGTTAGTAGCAGTACATTTTATATATAAACTGCGACCTTGATCGCAGGTGCGACCTTAGTCGCAGTACATGATTTAGTCGCAGTACCTGAGTTAGTCGCAGTACATTTTAATTTAAACTGCGACCTTAGTCGCAATACCTGAGTTAGTCGCAATACATTTAAATTATAAACTGCGACCTTAGTCACAGTACATGCCTACACAGAGATAGAGAATATTAGTCTGTTCCACAATTGATATTAAATTAAACCGTAAAGGCTAAAGTAGATTTTTACCCGAGCTTCGCTCCGGAAGAATATACTTTTTAATCCTTCTCCTTTCTCAATATGCTTCATGTAGAAATGAATAATGTTTGCATCTAAGTCTCTACTGAACATCAGGTCCTCAATGTCATTCCTTGTAATCATGAGTCCGTTTTCGGTATCCTGATACGCAGTAGAACTGCAAGATATTCAAAACAAAGTTAGTAATTTAATTGTTTTTATATAAAGGTATAACAGATTTTTTGATATGAATTAACTTACTCAGAGAAGGACTTGTCGAAGAAATTTTTATAAGAGCTTGTTGATGGGGCTGCAGAATTCTGTATGCTCTGGTTTCGGTCAATTCTCTCGATTTTGGCTCAGTAGAGGAAATCTCTTTGTCGCCGAAACCAGCGGCAGAACTCACAGCCGCAGGCTGTGGAAGAGGATGTTCATTTTTTTCTTCTTCTGTTTTGGATAAACGAAGTCAGAGTCATCGCGATCTCTTTCAGCGCGCTTGCGTTCTTTGACTCCCCTCTCTATCGTTCCTTTAGAGTATTCCAAAACAGCTTCTTTTGAGGATTGCTTCTGAGGCGGAGTATGTTCTTGAATTTCTTCTTCAGAAGCTCTATCTCTTTGGATTTCTTGAATCATTTGAGTTATATTCAGAGAAAAACTTGGCACATCTTCTCCAGGAATATTTAAAATAGATTCAGAACCCATGATTTTATCCTCTTCCAGTTTTTCTTCTTCTCCTCTTCAGCATGCTTCTCCATCTGTTCCTTCATTCTTCTGTGCTCCTTTTTCTCTTCACCCTTCCTTCTAATTTCCTCTTCCTCCACTTTCCTCTTTTCCTCCCTCTTCTTCTTTAACTCCTCCAACACCTTCCTCCTCTTCTCATTCTCATCCTCTTGAAAATCACCTAGAGGGGGGGTGAATAGGTGATAATGCTAATCAATGGACAAATTAAAAATTAAGATGCAACAATCATCCAACAAGATTCACAAGATGAATGAAAGCAAGTAAATATAGCAATGATGATGATAAGTAAGTAATAAGTGCAAGAATGTAAACCAAACGCAAACACAAGGATATGTTATCGAGGTTCGAGCACCCAGCTCTACTCCCCGCCTTCCCAGAAGGATTCTAGCTACTTCCACTATCACAAAGAATCACAATTACACTGGAGTACCCAACTCCACAATCTCAAGTACAAGCAAATTCTGAGTAGTCAAAAGACCACAAACTCTCTCTTTCAAATATCTCTTCCCTTACAAAGGTCCTTAGAGAATATTGAGTAGGAATGAAGCTCTTGTGAGTAAGGAGAAAAGAAAATTAAATCAGAGAGTATCACAAAAACACTTCAGAAATTAAGAGAGAATTTCAGCACAAAAACCAAGAAACAAAGTCTTTTTGGAAGCCTCAAACTTTTGAATTTTTCTAGCAATAATTGTTGTAACAAATCTCTCCCCAAACACCCCTATTTATAGGAGAGGGCTAGGGTTAGAAGATAAAACATTTTTAAGGCTAATCAGAATGTATTAAACCCAAAACAGGTCATTTAAACTCACTTAAATGAGAAAAAGACAAAAATAAACAGCTCAGAAAACTAGCCGTTACTGTTCAAACGGCTAGACTGGTCGACCGGTCGGTCGACCGCCTACTCAAAAAATCTGACCGTTGAAGGCCAGCGGTCGACCGCCCGGTCGACCCAATCTAACCGAGAGCAGACTGAGTTACAGTCGGTCGACCGATACAACGTGCACACAGATACGTGCACAGCCAGAGCCACGGTCGACTGGGACGGTCGACCGGCCAAACCTGTCATAGGTCCGGTCGACTGTTCGGTCGACTGGCTCAGGTCAAAAATCAGGATTTGAAGAGAAAATAAAGGGGATTTTGATTTTGACAAAAATAATTTTGAACATAGATTTGTATAATATATATCTGTAGGCAAAATCTTGTAAACAAAATGTTTTTGTACAAATTATAAGAAAACATTTTGGAATAAACATGTGCGCAAAAACGTGTGTGATAGAGCTTCAAACCTATCCACTATTCTTTAACAAACTAAAAATACAATGATTAAATACTTTTTGAGCAATCTTCAAGTCTTTGAGCCATCCAATGCCTTGCTAGTGCCTTCTCTTCTATGATCCTTCCTTGATTGTGCAATTTGCCTTCCTTGCTATGTGAAACTTAGAAGTTCTTGCAAAAGCTAAGCCAATGGTTTCCAAACATGGTACAAAACCTGAGACTTATCTTGAATAAATTCATTAGTACCAAATAGCTCTTATTTGGTTTGTCATCATCAAAACACAAAACAAGAGAGTGTAACCTCTTGGGCCAACAATCTCCCCCTTTTTGATGATGACAAAACAAATAGGCTATAAACAAAAATATGGGGGAGGAGAAGACTCCCCCTCAAATTATGCTATATGAAAAACACAAAAACACAAGAATTTATTAAAAACACAAAAACATACTCTTGATGCCAATTGAAACCAAATTGAAACAATACCAATAAAACACAAAATACAAGAGTTCTCAAATTCATAAAACACAAGACTCATAACAAAAACTCATAAAACCAAAACATATAAATTCATATGGAACCAAGACCAAATGAACTTATTTTGTCCATGTAAACTTATTCTCCCCTTTTTGTCATACATCAAAAAGGGTTATGAAAAACATGTTTATTCAATAACACAAATATTAAGTTCTCCACAAATAAACGAAAATCTAGCAAAATCAAGCGGTTTAGTGAAAATATCGGCTAGTTGAAAATCCGTGGAAACATAATCAATATCTATATCACCTTTCTCAAAATGATCTCTAAGAAAGTGATATCTAATCTCAATATGCTTGGTCTTACTATGTTGATTTGCATTCTTGGTTAAATGTATAGTACTAGTATTATCACAAAATATTTTAATATTTTTATAATGCAAATCATAATCAAGGAGAGTATGTTTCATCCAAAGGACTTGTGCACAACAAGCCCCCGCGGCAACATACTCCGCCTCGGCGGTTGAGAGAGCTACGGAATTTTGTTTCCTAGAGGACCATGAAACAAGACAATTACCAAGAAATTGACATGTCCCACTAGTACTCTTTCTATCTACTCTACAACCCGCATAGTCGGCATCCGAATAACTCGTCATTGAGAAATCTCAGGTTTTCGGATACCATAGACCCATTCCAATCGTTCCCTTAATATAACGAATAATACGTTTTACCGCAATAAGATGAGACTCTTTGGGACACGATTGAAATCTAGCACAAAGACACACACTAAACATGATATCCGGCCTACTTGCCGTTAAATATAAAAGACTTCCTATCATGCTTCTATATAATTTAATATCAACATTTTTACCTTGGTCATCCTTATCAAGCTTGGTGGTAGTTGCCATGGGAGTGTTGCAAACCTTTGAGTCTTCAAGTCCAAACCTCTTTACGAGTTCCTTTGCGTATTTGGCTTGACATATGAAGTTCCCATCTTTCAATTGCTTGATTTGGAGTCCAAGAAAGAAATTAAGCTCACCCATTGAAGACATTTCAAATTCAAGTTGCATGACCTTTTCAAAATCCTTGCACAAAAGCTCATTAGTAGAACCAAAAATTATATCATCAACATAAATTTGCACAATTAAAATGTCATTATCAACATACTTAGTGAATAGTGTTGTATCTACTTTGCCTTTAATAAAGTCATTTGAAATGAGAAAACTAGAAAGCCTTTCATACCAAGCTCTTGGAGCTTGTTTCAATCCATACAAAGCTTTATCAAGTTAAAAACAAAATCGGGATGAACATGATCAATAAAACCGGGAGGTTGAGAAACATAAACTTCTTCATTAATAAAACCATTCAAAAATGCACTTTTCACATCCATTTGAAAAAGTTTAAAATTTTTGAAAGATGCAAAAGCTAGTGTCATCCGTATGGCTTCAAGCCGTGCTACGGGTGCAAAGGTCTCCTCAAAGTCAATTCCCTCAACTTGAGTGTAACCTTGGGCCACTAACCTAGCCTTATTCCTAATGACATTTTCGGACTCATTCATCTTGTTTCTAAAGATCCACTTAGTACCAATTATTGGTCTATCGTGGGGCTTAGGAACAAGGTGCCAAACTTGGTTGCGCTCAAATTGATTGAGTTCCTCTTGCATGGCAAGCAACCAATATGGGTCCGTCTCGGCTTCGAGAATGCCTTTGGGTTCAAAATGAGAAATGAAAGCAAAGTTACCACATAGGTCATGGAGTTTGGAGCGCGTTGTGACTCCTTTAGATGTATCACCCAAGATGAGCTCCTTAGGATGATTTGTAGCGTATCTCCAAGCTTTGGGAAGCGGTTGAGAGCTTTCCTCTTTATCCTCTTGAACATCACCAATAGGTTCTTGCTTATCTTCTTGAGCGGGTGAGTCCTTTAAGGATAGTCTCTCCATGTCTTCACCTAATGGTTCAATCTCTATAACATTCTCAACAAACACATTAGATTCTTCAAATTTAACATGCATGGATTCTTCAATGGTAAGGGAAGATCTATTGAATACTCTATAAGCTTTACTAGTTGTAGAATATCCAACAAAAATTACTTCATAAGCCTTAGCATCAAATTTACCCAAATTATCCTTAGTATTTAAAACAAAACACTTGCATCCAAAAACTTTGAAATATGCAACATTTGGTTTTCTAGAATGATACATTTCAAAAGATGTTTTAGAAGAATTTTTGCATAAATAAATACGATTCGATATATAGCATGCGGTTTTTACGGCCTCGGCCCATAAATATTGAGGGAGGTCATATTCACTTATCATTGTCCTAGCCATCTCTTGAAGTGTTCTATTTTTCCTTTCTACAACTCCATTTTGTTATGGAGTTCTAGGACAAGACATTTCATGCTTAATTCCCTTTTCATCACAATAAGTCATGAAGAGTTGGTTCACAAATTCACCACCTCTATCACTCCTTATTCTCAAAATCGGAAAACCTTTTTCTTTTTCAACTCTTTTTCGAAAAATCTTAAAATGAGAAAAAGTTTGATCTTTATTATGCAAGAAGAAAACCCAAGTAAAACGGGAAAAATCATCAACTAAAACAAATGCAAATCTACTACCATTTAAGCTTTTAGTTTTAGTAGGTCCAAAAAGATCCATATGAATTAATTCTAAAGGCCTAGTTGACATGATATCCTTGATTGGTTTGAAGGAAGACTTGGTTTGTTTCCCAAGTTGGCACGCACCACAAATGCGGTCTTTCTCAAACTTCAAGCAAGGTATACCCTTCACCAATTCCTTTGAATTAATTCTAGAAAGATGGTCAAAAGATGCATGTCCTAATCTTCTATGCCAAAGCCAAGAATTTTCATCAAAAGCATTTAAGCATTTAGTAGAACATTCCACACTAAGCATGTCAATGATATTAACATTATCATCACGAAAACCGGTAAGAATACAATCATTGGATTTAATATCAAAAATCTTGCAAGAAGTATCATCAAAAATAATTTTAAGTCCCCGATCACAAAATTGACTAATACTAAGCAAATTATGTTTCAAACCATCAACAAGTACAACATTTTCTATAGTAGGAGATGAACCAACTTGAATGTTACCTATACCGATGATAGTTCCTTTGGAGTCATCCCCGAAGGTGACGGAGCCACCTTCCATGTACCTTGATAGGTTGTGAAGTTATTGATGTCCCATGTCATGTGTCTTGAACAACCACTATCAAGGTACCACCGCTCCCTACGTCTTGGAGCCTTGGTGTGTACCTACATCAAACAATTTAGGACTTGATTTTGGTACCCACATTTTCTTGGGTCCTAGAGGGTTAGTGCCATGAACCCAAACAAGATTATTAGATCTATTTAATTGATCATAACAAAACTTAGCTAAATGTCCATTTTTACCACAATATGTGCATCTATATACTCTACCATATTTAAAAGCATAATGAGTGTGAGATTTGTGAGCATGGGAATTGTGAGCATGAAAAGATTTAGCATGAGAAGTGTTATGTGTAGTGTGAGCATGAGTAGATTTAACATGAGAATCTTTAGCATGAGATGTGTGCTTTTTAGAAAATTTTTCTTCAAGTTTCTTAGTATTAAAGGCACAATCTTTCAAAACCTTTTCAAAGTCAACCATTTTAGATTTCAAGGAGGAAATTTCTTTTTCATCAACAATAGAAGATTTACCCTTACAAGAAATCTTGTATGCATCAAATTCATATTGAATAGAAGTGAGATTTGAAGAAATATCATCTTTTTCTTTTGTAACCAAAGCAAGTTGATTTTTAAGAAAAGCAATTTCTTTTTGTAATTTAAAGCATTCTATTTTCTTATTATCATAAGTTTCAGAAAGTTCAACAAAAGCATGTACAAGAACTTCCTTACTTAACTCATCATCTTCCTCATCAAGAGATTGAGGGTTTACCTTTGGAGTATTTGCCATGAAGCACATGTTGGCAATATCCGCTTCTTCTTCTTCGGATTCACTTTCCGAATCCCAAGTGGCCTTGTAAGCTTTCTTTTCTTCCGGCTTCTTTGGCTTGAAGGAGGAAGTCATTTTCTTCTTGAATTCCGGACAATCGGCCATAATGTGTCCGGGCTTTCGGCAATTGTAGCATATAATCCTTCGCTCTTCTTTGCCTTCAAATTTTCTCCAGAAATTGAGCTTGTTCTTCCGGTACATCCTTTTGATGTTGCGCACAAGGAGGGAGAGCTCCTCATCTTCTTCTTCATCTTCTTCATCATCTTCAAGGGTGGATGAAGACTTGAAAGCTATTGACTTCTTCTTTGTTGGAGCGGCCTCTTCTCTTGCTTTCTTCTCCATCTCATGGGTCTTTAGGTTCCCAATGAGACTAATGATGTCCATCTCATCCTTGTCGTTCAATTCCTTTAAGGTGGTGGCCTTTATCTCCCAAGATGGAGGAAGAGCCCGAATCACTTTGCGCACCTTTTGATCGTTGGAGATGACGTCACCTAAGGAAGAAAGACCATTGGTGATTTTAGTAAATCTAGTAATCATACAATCAATGGATTCATCATCAAGCATTTTAAATGATTCATATTGAGACCTCAAGAGATCTATTTTAGCTCTCTTGACTTGTGAAGTCCCTTCATGTGTGACCAATAAGTGTTGCCAAATCTCATAGGCGGATTGGCAATGAATTACCCGTGTAAGGTCATCCTCATTCAAGGCGGTTAAGAGGGAATTTTGGGCCTTGGAGTTAGCCTCATATTCCCTAAAGTTGAAGTCGGTCCAAGTGCTCTCATCACTATCGGGTGCTACATAGGGTTTGGTCAAAGACTTAGCCACTAAACTACCTAATGATTGCAAAAGGATAGTCATCCTAACCTTCCAAATAGGGAAATTGAGTCCATCAAATTTAGGTGGGGATTTAATGTTGTCGGCCATGTTTACTAGTGTATGAATGATGGAATGAGAAATGTTGATTAGCAAGTTTTAAGGATCTCTCTATGGATGTTAAGCCAAAACCTAGAGTCCAAGCTCTGATACCAATTGAAAATCACCTAGAGGGGGGGTGAATAGGTGATAATGCTAATCAATGGACAAATTAAAAATTAAGATGCAACAATCATCCAACAAGATTCACAAGATGAATGAAAGCAAGTAAATATAGCAATGATGATGATAAGCAAGTAATAAGTGCAAGAATGTAAACCAAACGCAAACACAAGGATATGTTATCGAGGTTCGAGCACCCAGCTCTACTCCCCGCCTTCCCCAGAAGGATTCTAGCTACTTCCACTATCACAAAGAAATCACAATTACACTGGAGTACCCAACTCTACAATCTCAAGTACAAGCAAATTCTGAGTAGTCAAAAGACCACAAACTCTCTCTTTCAAATATCTCTTCCCTTACAAAGGTCCTTAAAGAATATTGAGTAGGAATGAAGCTCTTGTGAGTAAGGAGAAAAGAAAATTAAATCAGAGAGTATCACAAAAACACTTCAGAAATTAAGAGAGAATTTCAGCACAAAAATCAAGAAACAAAGTCTTTTTGGAAGCCTCAAACTTTTGAATTTTTCTAGCAATAATTGTTGTAACAAATCTCTCCCCAAACACCCCTATTTATAGGAGAGGGCTAGGGTTAGAAGATAAAACATTTTTAAGGCTAATCAGAATGTATTAAACCCAAAACAGGTCATTTAAACTCACTTAAATGAGAAAAAGACAAAAATAAACAGCTCAGAAAACTAGTCGTTACTGTTCAAACGGCTAGACCGGTCGACCGGTCGGTCGACCGCCTACTCAAAAAATCTGACCGTTGAAGGCCAGCGGTCGACCGCCCGGTCGACCCAATCTAACCGAGAGCAGACTGAGTTACAGTCGGTCGACCGGTCGGTCGACCGATACAACGTGCACACAGATACGTGCACAGCCAGAGCCACGGTCGACTGGGACGGTCGACCGGCCAAACCTGTCATAGGTCCGGTCGACTGTTCGGTCGACTGGCTCAGGTCAAAAATAAGGATTTGAAGAGAAAATAAAGGGGATTTTGATTTTGACAAAAATAATTTTGAACATAGATTTGTATAATATATATCTGTAGGCAAAATCTTGTAAACAAAATGTTTTTGTATAAATTATAAGAAAATATTTTGGAATAAACATGTGCGCAAAAACGTGTGTGATAGAGCTTCAAACCTATCCACTATTCTTTAACAAACTAAAAATACAATGATTAAATACTTTTTAAGCAATCTTCAAGTCTTTGAGCCATCCAATGCCTTGCTAGTGCCTTCTCTTTTATGATCCTTCCTTGATTGTGCAATTTGACTTCCTTGCTATGTGAAACTTAGAAGTTCTTGCAAAAGCTAAGCCAATGGTCTCCAAACATGGTACAAAACCTGAGACTTATCTTGAATAAATTCATTAGTACCAAATAGCTCTTATTTGATTTGTCATCATCAAAACACAAAACAAGAGAGTGTAACCTCTTGGGCCAACACCTCTTCCCTCCTCCTCCTCTCCTGCCCCTCCTCTTCCCTCCTCCTCTCCTCCTTTTCCTGCTCCTCCTTTTCCCTCCTCTTCTTCTCCTTCTCCTCTTCTTCCCTCATTCTCCTTTCATTCTCCTCCTCTTCCCTTCTTCTATTCTCCTTCTCCTTCTCCTCCACTTCTCTCCTCCTTTTCTCCTTTTCCTTCTCTTCTTCCCTCTTCTTCTCCTTCTCCTTCTTCGCAGCAGCGGCTGCTCTCAGCAGCTCTTTTTTAACTTTTAATTTCCTCTGCTGTCTTTTTTGTTTTTTGTTTTCTCTTTTTTCTCTCCTTTTTAATTTTAATTCATCCTTGAGTCTGTTCTCAGTCTCCATATTTTTAAATTTTTTTTCAAGCTTAGAAACATATTCTCTCAAGTACTGATTTTGAGACCTCAATTGTTTTATTTCTTCTGCTTGAACATCTGGTGGAGGTGGCAAATAACCTTCAAAAACTGGTTCTTGCTCACTCGTTTCAGCCGGTTCTGGCTCCTTTTCCGCCGGGATGTAAGTTTCATTATATGTATGGCCTCCTTCATCTCCTTCTTCTTCTTCTCCTTCTTCATCTTCATCTTCATCTTCTGCTTCTTCTTCTTCCTCCTCCTCTTCCCCTTCAAAAGGAAGGCCAACCATATTTTTTCAGCAATAGAGATGTTGGCCATTCGATTCAAAATCTGAAAATAAACAGAAAAAGGTAAGTTAAAAATAAAATAATGAAATAATGATACTGCGACCATGGTCGCAGTTTATTTATGAAGTATTTTTGAAAAGAATGCGACCATGGTCGCAGTATGTTTGTCATGCCCAAATTATCTGCCAAGCCATGCAGCTAAACACTGCGACCATGGTCGCATTCCATGTAAAAGGTATTTTCAGGAGAATGCGACCATGGTCGCACATTGTTTGTCAGGCACAAAACGAACTGCGAAAGGTGCAGCTCAATACTGCGACTATGGTCTCATTTTATTTGTACTGAACATAAAAAGAAGTCTAACTTACAATATTGCCGTCAATCTCACTTAGATCAACTTCAAGTAGAGATCTACTAATATTTTGGAGGTCCCATCTTAAAACGCGTGGGGTTATGTCCTCCAAACCAGACCTCGGCTCAAAAATAGGAGCCCTCTCACATAGCCAATACTGCAAAAAAGGAAAATTAAATTAGTTTACACAGATATTCACAATTTTTTTTGGGTAAATTTCATACAATGTTGGCCAAATTTGAGATTTGTACTTACAATTATTTGCACGGAGCATCCTTGCAGCTCGTACGTGGTTTGCCTGAAGATGTCCATTGACTCAATCAGGAATTGCCAAACAGTTTTTGCCCAGCATATTGTCCTCATCAGCTGCATATTGGCAATCTGTTCCACAATATACCACGGCACCGTGCATTTACTGCCAGAGAAGAAAAGAGTGGCCGACATGTATAGGATGATTAATGTGGTAAAGTCTTGAGCTGCAAGTCTGTGCATGTCTCTTATAATTTCATGTAAAGTCATTTGCTGCTCAAGCTGTTCATCCTTTGTCACATCTACTTCACGCCTCCTCCTCTTCTTGACCAGAAGATCATCCAAAGCATCTTCAATGGATACTTTAGTGATCTTCTTTATATTGGGGAAATAATATTTTATCACCCCTCTATCTTTCATCGTACATGTTTTATTCATCACAAAATCTGCCCCAATGATAGGTAGACCAAATGTGAGGGCAACATCCTCAACTGTTAACTCAATCTGTTTGCCCCCAATTCTAAATGTCCTTGTATCCCTATCATACTGGTCTAAAATACGCAGTACAGCAACGTTTGATTTTAGACCCTTTTCAGCTCCAAATTCTTTATTGTAGAAGGACATGAAGATTGGGCCAAATGGGGTATTCTTGATCGCCTCTACGAAATCTGCCTGAATGTACTTTTTAAATTTCTTCATGAATTCGCACATAGGTTTCAGGCTTGATCTCAGAGGACGAACCTTTATCTGTTGTTTACCTACATAGTAAGAAAATTAAACAGTTCAGAGCAATGATCATTTAAAAATTATAAGGGGGTAAAAGGTATATTTGTTTTTAATAAACTGCGACTTCGGTCGCAGTCATACAATGCAAACACTAACAACTTGCACCCGGACGACACTGCGACCAGTGTCGCATAAGACTACAGTGCAATCATACACTGCGACCAATGTTTTTAAAAAGCATATTTTTTAAATAAACTGCGACCAAGGTCGCAGTCAAACATTGCAAACATAAACTTGTACCAGGGACGACACTGCGACCAAGGTCGCATAAGACTATAGTGCAATCAGAAACAACTGCGACCCGGTTCGACACTGCGACCAAGGTCGCAAAAGACTACTGTGCAATCATAAACAGCTGCGACCAAGTATGATAAAACAAATGACGTTAAATACACTGCGACCTTGGTCGCAATAGACGACAACTCATATTTAAACAATTGCGACCCCATGTCGTCAGTGTGTAAGAAAAAAAAAGTAAGTTTCATATACTGCGACCAACGTCGCATTCGGCTACAAGGAAAGGTCCAAAAAAAAATTCCAAAGTCGCACAAATTTGAAACTATAATTTTATCAACTGCGACCGAGGTCGCATGCAGTGTATGCACATCACTTTTTTGAAAATACTGTGACATAGTAAAAATAGAAGGAAATAAAATTTTTTTTGAAAAAATAGGACCTTTATCGTCGTGTTACAAAATTTATAAATTTAAAAATTTATTCGTCATCTAAAGTTTCAAAATCTCTTTCTTAATTGCGACCATGGTTCCAAGATTTAAAAAAAAAAATTGCGACCCGGAAATAAATCTGGAAAAATTTTAAAACTATTAAAATACACAAACGCTAAAAATTTTTGAAAATATCATTTTTTGTAGTACCTTTTTCGACGGATGATTTCTTCGGCGCCATCAGTTGCAAAAATATTTTTTAAAAAACGGATCAAATTTGTGAAAGAAAATAACTAATTGGATCTGAATCGCCGATTGAAATTTTAGAGCTGTAATTTTTTTGGAAAACTAACTTTTTTACATAAGGTAGAAAGTTGTGAGGGAGGGTATTTTCGGAAAATACAAAGTTGACGTGACTGACAGTAAATTAGGCGGGAATTTTCAGGATTTTGTCTGCCAAAATTTATTAGAGATATGGGGCAGTGATGTTGCCACGTCCTCCGGCTGAGAGAACTCTCTCAGCCTGCCGGCTGAGGTACAGTAACCCCATATATATATATATATATATATATATATATATATATATATATATATAATATATATATATATATAGGGTTTACTGTACCTCAGCCTGCGGGCTGAGAGAGTTTTCTCAGCCTGCGGGCGTGGCAACATCACCGCCCCACATCTGTTAAAAAATTTGGCGGACAAAATCCTGTAAAATCCCGCCCAATTTAATGCCAGTCACCTCAACATTGAATTTTCCGAAAATACCCTCCATCACAAACTTTTACCTTATTGTAAAAAAATTGTCTTCCAAAAAAATTTACAGCTCTAAAACTTCAACCGGCGGTTCTGATCCAATTAGTTCTTTTCCTTCAAAAATTTCATCCGTTTTAAAAAAAATATTTGCAACTGATGGCGCCTAAGAAATCATCCGTCGAAAAAGGTACTACAAAATTGATATTTTTAAAAAATTTTAGGGTTTTGTGTATTTTAATAGTTTTAAATTTTTTAAGATTTATTTCTGAAGTCGCATGTTTTTTTAAATATTGGAAACATGGTCGCAATTACGAAAGAGATTTTCAAACTTTAGACGATAAAGGTCCTATTTTTTGAAAGTTTTTATTATTTACTTCTATTTTTACTGTGTCGCAGTTCAGATCTGTGCGACTTTGGAATTTTTTTTTTTTTACCTTTCCTTGTAGACGAATGCGACGTAGGTCGCAGTATATGAAATTTACTTTTTTTTCTCACATACTGACGACATGGGGTCGCAGTTGTTTAAATAAGAGTTGTAGTCTCAAGTCTTCACCAAGGTCGCAGTTTATTTTAAATAATATGTTTTTATCAAACTTGTGTCGCAGTTGTTTCTTTTTGAACTGTAGTCTTATGCGACCTTGGTCGCAGTGTTGGCCCTGGTCGCAGTTGTTCTGATTGCACTGTAGTCCTATGCGACCTTGGTCGCAGTACATGTAGTGCGACCCTAGATTGTAGTGTAGTCCTGGTTCTAGTTATTTTTTTTGCAATGCATGACTGCGACCGAGGTCGCAGTTTATTAAAAACAAATATGCTTTTTATTCCCTTATAATTTTTAAATAATCATTGGTCTAAAGTGTTTAATTTTTCTTCCTACGTAGGTAAACAACAGATACAGGTTCGTCCTCTGAGATCAAGCATAAAACCAATGTGCCAGTTAATGAAGAAATTTAAAAAGTACATACAGCCCGATTTCGTAGAGGCGATGAAGAATACCCCATTTGGCCCAATCTTCATGGCGTTCTACAATGAAGAATTTGGGACTGAAAAGGCTCTAAAATCAAACGTTGTCGTACTGCGTATTTTAAACCAGTATGACAGGAATGCAAAGACCTTTACAATTGGGGGCAAAGAGATTGAGTTAACAGTGGAGGATGTTGCCCTAACTTTTAGTCTACCTGTCAATGGGGCAGATTTTGTGATGAATAAGACATGTACGATGAAAGATAGAGGTGTTATAAAACATTTTTTTCCCAATATAAAGAAGATCACAAAAGTATCTATTGAAGATGCTTTGGATGATCTTCTTGTCAAGAGAAGGAAGAGGGATATATTAGATGTGACACCGGATGAACAATTTGAGCAGCAATTGTCTATAAAAGAAATTATAAGAGACATAAATAGACTTGCAGCTCAAGACTTTACCACAATAGTCATCATATACATGTCGACCACTCTTTTCTTCTCTGGCAGTAAATGCACGGTGCCGTGGTATATTGTGGAACAGATTGCCAATATGCAACTGATGAGGACAATATGCTGGGCAAAAGCTGTTTGGCAATTCCTGATTGACTCAATGGACATCTTCAGGCAAAGCACGTACGAGCTGCAAGGATGCTCAGTGCAAATTATTGTAAGTACAAATCTCAAATTTGGACAACATTATATGAAATTTACCCATAAATTGAGAAAATTTGTGGAAACTAATTTAATTTTTCATTTTTGCAGTATTGGCTGTGTGAGAGGGCACCTATTTTTGAGCAGAGGTCTGGTTTGGAGGAAAAAACACCACGCGCAGTAAGATGGGACCTCCAAAATATTAGCAGATCTCTACTTGAAGTTGATCTAAAAAAGATTGACAGCAATATTGTAAGTTAAACTTTTTTTTATGTGTAGTACAAATAAAATGCGACCATAGTCGCAGTATTGAGCCACCTTTCGCAGTTCGTTTTCTGCCTGATAAATAATGTGCGACCATGGTCGCATTCTCTTGAAAATACCCTTTTCAACAGAATTGCGACCATGGTCGCAGTGTTGAGCTGCATGTCTTGGCAGATAAATTTTGGCACGACAAACATACTGCGACCATGGTCGCATTCTTATCCAAAATATTTCATAAATAAACTGCGACCATGGTCGCAGTATCATTATTTCATTGTTTTATTTTTAGCTTACCTTTTTCTATTTATTTTCAGATTTTGAGTCGAATGGCCAACATCTCTAATGATGAAAAAAATATGGTTGGCCTTCCTGTTGAAGGGGAAGAGGATGAGGAAGAAGAAGTAGCAGAAGATGAAGGTGAAGAAAAAGAAGAAGAAGAAGGTGAAAGTGAAGGAGATGAAGGAGGCCATACATGTAATGAGGCTGACATCCCGGCGGAAAAGGAGCCAGAACCGGCTGAAACGAGTGAACAAGAACCAATTTTTGAAGGTTATTTGCCACCTCCACCAGATGTTCAAGCAGAAGAAATAAAACGATTGAGGTCTGCAAATCAGCACTTGAGAGATTATGTTTCTCAGCTTGAAAAAAAGATTGAAAATATGGAGACTGAGAAAAGACTCAAGGCTGAATTAAAATTTAAAAGGAGAGAAAAAAAGAGAAGAAAAAACAAAAAAGACAACAGAGGAAATTAAAGGTTAAAGAAGAGGAAGAAGAAGAGCTGCTGAGAGCAGCCGCTGCTGCGAAGAAGGAGAAGGAGAAGAAGAGGAAAGAAGAGAAGGAAAAGGAGAACAGGAGGAGAGAAGTGGAGGAGAAGGAGAAGGAGAATAGAAGAAGGGAAGAGGAGGAGAATGAAAGGAGGAAGAGGGAAGAGGAAGAGAAAGAGAAGGAGAAGAAGAGGGAAGAAGAGAAGGAAAAGGAGAACAGGAGGAGAGAAGTGGAGGAGAAGGAGAAGGAGAATAGAAGAAGGGAAGAGGAGGAGAATGAAAGGAGAATGAGGGAAAAAGAGGAGAAGGAGAAGAAGAGGAGGGAAAAGGAGGAGCATGAGAAGGAGAAGAGGAGGAGGGAAGAGGAGGGGCAGGAGAGGAGGAGGAGGGAGGAGGAAGAGAATGAGAAGAAGAGGAGGAAGGCGCAGATGGAGAACAAAAGAATGAAGGAGCAGATGGAGAAGCAGGCTGAAGAGGAGAAGAAGAAAAAACTGGAAGAGGATAAAATCATGGTTTCTGAGTCTATTTTAAATATTACTGGAGAAGATGTGCCAAGTTTTTCTCTGAATATAAGTCAAATGACTCAAGAAATCCAAAGAGATAGAGCTTCTGAAGAAGAAATTCAAGAACATACTCCGCCTCAGAAGCAATCCTCAAAAGAAGCTGTTTTGAAAACCTCTAAAGGAACAATAGAAAGGGGAGTCAAAGAACGCAAGCGCGCTGAAAGAGATCGCGATGACTCCGACTTTGTTTATCCAAAACAGAAGAAGAAAAAAATGAAAATCCTCTTCCACAGCCTGCGGCTGCGAGTTCTACCGCTGGTTTCGGCGACAAAGAGATTTCCTCCACTGAGTCAAAATCGAGAGAATTGACCGAAACCACATCATACAGAATTCTGCAGCCCCATCAACAAGCTCTTATAAAACATTTCTTCGACAAGTCCTACTCTGAGTAAGTTAATTCATATCAAAAAAATTTCTGTTATACCTTTATATAAGAACAATTAAATTACTAACTTTGTTTTGAATATCTTGCAGTTCTACTGCGTATCAGGATACCAATAATGCAATCATCATTTTAAGGAATGACATTGAGGACCTGATGTTCAGTAGAGACTTAGATGCAAATGTAATTCATTTCTACATGCAGCATCTTGAGAAAAGAGAAGGATTAAAAAGCATATTCTTCCGAAGCGAAGCTTGGGTAAAAATCTACTTTCTCCTTTACGGTTTAATGTAATATCAACTCTGGAACAGATTACTAATATTCTCTATCTCTGTGTAGGCATAAATCATGTACTGTGACTAAGGTCGCAGTGAATAATTAAAATGTACTGCGACTAAGGTCGCAATTTATAATTAAAATGTATTGCTACTAACTCAGGTACTGTGACAAAATGTAACAGCTGCGACCTGCGACCAAGGTCGGAGCTGCGACCAAGGTCGCAGTTTATAATTAAAATGTATTGCTACTAACTCAGGTACTGCGACAAAATGTAACAGCTGCGACCTGCGACCAAGGTCGGAGCTGCGACCAAGGTCGCAGTTTATAATTAAAATGTACTGCTACTAACTCAGGTACTGCGACAAAATGTAACAGCTGCGACCTACGACCAAGGTCGGAGCTGTGCGACTAAATAATATAGTGCGACTAAGGTCGCAGTTTATAATTTTTTGTTATATTTTTAATTCATTTTGTATTTGATTTAAATTTTTTTTCTTGTCCGCAGCACGGTGTTGTAAATAAAATTGAAGATCTGGAAGGTCATTTCATCAAGCAGAAGCTGTTGAAAAACTGGACAGCTGACGTGCAGTACATGTTCTTCCCGATCAATCACAAACATAGTGCCGACGAATCGGGATTTCACTGGACCTTACTGGTATTCGATTGCTCCACAGAAGAGTGGATTTTTTACAACTCTTTAGTCCCAGCTGACAAAAAAAGTAGTATAACAAAGCTTTACCAAACAGATGCAAGAATAATGGTGAGTTAAATTTTAATATTTTGATTACTGGAAACTTGCAATTAATTTGGTTAATACTAATTTTTTTTCCTATTGATATTGCAGAAAGATAGATTATTAGAGATTTTTGAGATTCATTCCAAAAAAAAATGAGAAAAATTAAAATAAAATACGCAAAATGCCCCCAACAAGCAAACAGGTATATAAATTTTTGACATGTAATTTCATTTCATATTTTCTACTTTTTTTTAGTACAAAAACTAATTTCATTTAATGATTGCTCTATGAAAATTTCAGTGTTGATTGCGTTATATATGTATGCAAGTACATGGAAAGCATAGCGTCTGGCTATCATCTATCAGCTGCTGATGCTGTTACGGTTGCTGGTGTACAGAAACTAAGAAGTGAGCTTGCATACATGATACTTGCAGATGTAGAGAAGAGTTGGGATGAAGAAACAGACATTATACGACATACGACATATGAAGACTGATCTCCGTGCAAATTATTGATATACCACAATTTTTTTTATAAATGTAAAAAATATTTCAAGTGCAATTCATTGCATAATTTTTTTGTTGTATTGATTTAATTTATACACAGTTCTATACATTTATATATTATAAGTTCCATTGATTATTTACAGTCTTCATTTGTTACAACTTGACTTTTACTATTGCGTACTGATTTTAGAAACAAACTTGCCTTCAGTAATTATGTTAATCAACAACAACACTGCGACCTTCGTCGCTATGCGTGTTAATATTAAGGAAACACCTACCTAACGTACAGCGACTTAAGTCTTCACCATCTCAAAATTATAAAAAGAAGGTTGCGACTTTGGTCGTAGTTGATAGCCGCAGCCTTAGTAAAATACAATGCGACTTTGGTCGCAGTTGATGGCGGCAATGTTTTAATCAACTACAACACTGCGACCTTGGTCGCTATGCGTGTTAATATAAAGGAAACACCTACCTAACGTACTGCGACCTAAGTCGCAGTACATGTAGTGCGACCTAGATTGCAGTTGCTGGCCATCTTTATCAATAAGAACACTGCGACCTTGGTCGCAATGAACCATGTACACTGCGACCCAAAGTCTCTGACTACATTATGTACAAATAATACAGTAGAAATCAAAGAATGATAATAAATCTGATTATAATTACACGCCAGAGTCAGAATGTGACTTAATCTCTCTACACTGTGCGACCCTAGTCGCACTTCATAAAAAAATGAAGTCTTTGTTCCTTCGAGATGGAGGCAACCCAAACCTACTTCTTCTGCCAATAAAAAATAAATAGTAAGAATTTTAAAGATTAATCGTTATAAAAAAATGATTAACAGGTTTAATGTAATATACCATTAACGGACAACCAGTCCTGTAATGGCCCAGCTCTTGGCAGTTACCACATCTTCGATGCTTAACTTCCTTCTGATATATAGAATCTTTAAAACCAGACTTAAGCCTGGATGCAGCTCTAGGTCTCCCCTTGGTTGGTACAGGACCAATTGGATCACGTATATTCAATTCTTCACCATCTCGCAATATGACAACGGATCCACTGGAACCAACGGCAGTCTTAGGATGTGATGAATGATCATTTCCTGACATTGCTCTGTAATCTCTAGTGGTATTTTGGGCAAAACTTTCCAAAACTCCCTCCAACTTTGAAATATTTTCATCAGAATCAGCGACCATGTCCAGAATTGCATTAAATTTTGAACGAACTGACCACAATCTAGCCGTCTGTGGAGTGCCTTGACTGGAAAAGGCCTCATGCCATTTTCAATTGCAACGTTTTTGTAACGAGCATCCAACCTCCATCTCTGAAGTATATATGATTCCGGTATATGTGTAACGTGATTGCGCCACAAAATACACAGAATATGTCTACATAGGATACCCTCGGTTTCAAATAACGAGCAACTGCAAGAAACATGAAGTTCCTCTCGCTTATCATAACTGACCTTTTCCCAACTGTCTTTTGATTCTGAAAAATTACCAACCAAATATGTTGATCCAGGTTTGTCCTGTTCCACCTCTTCTGAAAACAGTGTCATTACAACTGCCCATTCCTTTTGGAACAACTGAAAAATCTTCGGTGTATACAACTTCGAAACTTGTATCTCATATGGATTGGATGTACAATTGGGCACAGAATTCAAACCCCTAAAATCTTGAAGAGATTCAGATGCACGACGGGAAGCAACGGCTTTATCATATTGGTGAACAAATTTCACTAGTTTAGTGTTTGAGTTAACAAAACCATCAAAGAAGGAATTAATACTCTCGGACCTCTGACTGGTTGTCATTCCAGCACAGAAAACATCCTTGAGATATGCATTAACCTAATGTCCACGAAGTCTGTACATCTTCATCAACCAACTGCCATCTTCTTCTTCTAACTGATATTTTTCACTCATCAGACGCCATCGTTCCTCACAAGTGCTTATATCGCGGGAGGTGTACCAAGCATGGAAATCGGAGACCATATCTTCTCCATACTTGTTAGCCATTGGGATTTGTTGCTCGGCAATATGTTTCCGTACATGCCAGAAACAGTAACGGTGCCGAGACGTCGGGAAAACAATCTTGATGGCCTCACCAATCTGCGCATCCTGATCAGTAATAATCAGCTTCGGTTCAACTCCATGCATGCACTTGAGCCATTTTTGGAATAACCAAATAAAAGTATCCCTCTGCTCATCAGCAAGCATTGCACAGCCGAACAAAATTGACTGCCGGTGATGATTTACTCCAGTGAATGGAGCAAATGGCAAGCTCAAGTGATTAGTCCTGTATGTGGTGTCAAAAATGATCACATCACAGAAGCTCAGATACGAGGAAATAGCTCTTCTATCAGCCCAAAAAATGCTTCTAAGTGTGCCCGCGTTATCAACTTCACTTGAAAAGAAGAATTCTGGATCGGTCTCGGCTTTCTCTTGAAAATATTTGATAATAGCAATAAACTCTGAAATACACCTAGAGGGGGGTGAATAGGTGTAATTGCTAATCTAATGATCTTTTTAAACTTAATTGAATGAGTGATGCAACGATCTCTCAAAACACGACTAAGAGCCGAATACCCCGTGAGAGGTTCTGAACTCCTTCCTCCCAATTTCCCTTAAAAATGGGTTAGAGGTGCGCAATGCAACCGTGTTGTATGAGATATGATCGAACAAGTAAAGAATGAAATGCTATGATGAAATACACACAATCAACAACACAAGTGAAATAAACAAGAGAAGATTGCACAAAGAAAAGGGTTAGTTCTCAAGCATATAATTGAAGACAATATAAAACAAGAGAAATAGTAAGCAAGAATAACGCAAGGCAATCGCAAACACAATTGATTTGTTTCGAGGTTCGAGCCACCGCTCTAGTCCCTGCCTTCACCTCCGTGAAGGGTTTCCACTATCCACCGAGGATGCCTTACAAGTTTGGTCTACCGAAGACCTCAAGCCCTTAGCTTCACAACTTACAAAGAACTCCACCTAGGAGTTGTCTCCACAAGAACAAGGATCACAAGAACAATAGTGATCTCCTCAAGATCACAAAACTCTTTCTCAAACTCTTTTACAATTCTCACTCTTTTTACAACTTCACTATAGTATGAGTAATGGATTTTTGGCTCTATGAAGTGTGGTGAGAAAATTTCAGTTGTAGAGTGATATTAGCAATCAAACACAACTGAAAAACAAACTTTAAAAGAGTTGAAAATGAAGGCTTTAAACAATTTTTCTCTTTCTCTTGAAAACAATGAAAACTCGAGGATTTTTCTAAGTAACATAACAAAGACCTATTGCCCTCTATTTATATGGAGAGAATAGGTTAAAACTCTTTTCTTTTCACCTAGTTTGACCTGCAAAAGGCCTTCAACAACTCTCTAAAACTCTGTTAAAGAAGAAAAAGAAAACAGATTTTCAGACTTGCCCAAAGAGGAAAGAGCCGTTGGCCAGCAGCAGGCTTGGCGGTCGACCGGTCCGGTCGACCGTCGCCTTGCTGGCAAAGAGCCGTTGGGCTCCGGTCGACTGTCCGGTCGACCGTCCCCTTTGAGGAAACACAGTTTCCTTATGGCGGTCGACCGTCCGGTCGACCCAAACAAACCGAGAGTGGCCTGCTTTCAGTCGGTCGACCGGGCCGGTCGACCGACAGACGTGCACAAACGTGCACGTCCTGACACAGGCGCCGGTCGACCGGGCGGTCGGCCGGTCAACCTGAAATAGGGAAAACTGGCAGGATTTGGAGTTGGAAATTTTTGTGAAAAAATATTTTGAGATCTTATAACTAAGTATTATGCAAAAATAGTCTATACACATGTTTTAAACAAGATATTCAATTTGTAACAAGTTTGGATACATGTATATATAAACTTAGGCATAAAACTTAGAAACAAACATTTTTAAAACATAGAGTTTTGTAAAGGAAAAATGTGTGTGTGTATCCTAGAGCCAAATATCATATACTCAAACTTTAACATTCTATTCTTACAATGTTCTAAGGACTTCAAGGCTTCAAGAGGGGCTTTCTCCACTTGATCTTCAATTTTGCATCTTGAGCCCAATTTGAGTTGTCTTGAGTCCAAGTCACCTTCCTTTAGGGAAGAGAACACCTATGCAAGATAGAAAACCTGAAACACACTTAAAAACAAATAATATTAGTACAAATAACTAATATGTTTTGTAATCATCAAAACACACTAAAGACGGGTGATTGTAACCTTGGGCCAACAATCTCCCCCTTTTTGATGATGACAAAACATATAAGTTATTGAAACAAATAAAAGAAGAAAAGCTTGGAAAGCTCCCCCTCAAACAATGCTATGTAAAAAAATAACTATGAGTGAGGTACATGAAGCATTGAAAACAAATACCAATTGAAATCAAACTTAATCTTATATACCAATTAAACTTATACTTTTTCTCTTAAACTTATAGTTTTAATCTTTTTCTCCCCAAAACTCAAGTAAATAAACAAAACTCAAACTATAAGCAAACTTATTTCTTTTTCTCCCCCTTTTTGTCATACATCAAAAAGGGTTAAAATTAAAACAAACAAAACACCAAAATAGAAATATTTTTAAGAATCTATCATGCAAACATTCAACTCACCACAAATAAATGAAAATCTAGCATAATCTAGAGGTTTAGTAAAAATATCGGCAAGTTGAAAATCGGTAGAAACATAATCAATATCAATATCACCTTTCTCATAATGATCTCTAAGAAAGTGATACCTAATGTCAATGTGTTTGGTTTTACTATGTTGATTTGCATTCTTTGTCATGTGAATAGTACTAGTATTATCACAAAATATTTTAACATGATCAAAGTGTAAATCATAGTCAAGGAGAGTATGTTTCATCTAAAGAACTTGTGCACAACAAGCTCCGGCTGCAACATACTCCGCCTCGGCGGTTGAAAGGGCTACCAAATTTTGCTTTTTAGAAGACCAAGATACAAGACAATTACCTAAGAATTGACATGTTCCACTTGTGCTCTTCCTATCTACCCTACAACCCGCATAGTCGGCATCCGAAAAACTCGTCATTGAAAATTGGCCGGTTTTTGGATACCACAAACCCATTTCAATAGTGCCCTTTAGGTATCTAATTATGCGTTTAACCGCAATTATGTGAGATTCTTTAGGACAAGATTGAAAACGTGCACAAAGACAAACGGAAAACATAATATCCGGCCTACTAGCCATCAAATAAAGCAAGCTACCTATCATGCTACGATATAATTTAATGTCTACACTTTTACCTTGTTCATCCTTGTCAAGCTTGGTAGTTGTTGCCATGGGAGTTTTGCTTAATTTAGATTCTTCAAGCCCAAACCTTTTGATTAATTCCTTTGTGTACTTGGCTTGATTGATGAAGATCCATCCTTCCTTTGCTTGATTTGGAGTCCAAGGAAATAGTTGAGTTCCCCCATCATAGACATTTCAAATTCATCCTTCATGCATGATTCAAAAGCTTGGCAAAGAGATTCATTAGTAGAACCAAAAATAATATCATCTATATAAATTTGCACAATAAGAATATCATTTTCTACATGTTTTGTAAACAAGGTTGTATCAATTTTACCTTTCTTAAAACCATTTAAAATCAAAAATGAAGAAAGTCTTTCATACCAAGCCCTAGGGGCTTGTTTTAAACCATAAAGAGCTTTATCTAATTTAAAAATAAAATCCGGATGTGTAGGATCAACAAACCCGGGGGTTGTTCAACATACACTTCCTCTTCAATAAAACCATTTAGAAAAGCACTTTTAACATCCATTTGAAACAATTTAAAATCTTTATAAGAGGCAAATGCTAGTGTTATCTGTATGGCTTCAAGCCGTGCTACGGGTGCAAAGGTTTCTTCAAAATCGATTCCTTCGATTTGAGTGTAACCTTGGGCAACTAACCTAGCTTTATTCCTAACAACGTTATCCGATTCATCCAACTTGTTCTTAAAGATCCACTTAGTACCAATTGTTGGTCTATCGTGGGGCCTAGGAACAAGATGCCAAACTTGGTTGCGCTCAAATTGATTGAGTTCCTCTTGCATAGCTAGCAACCAATATGAATCGGCCTCGGCTTCGAGGACGTTCTTGGGTTCAACATGAGAAATAAATGCATAATGTCCACAATAGTCATGAAGTTTAGAGCGAGTTGTTACCCCTTTTGATACTTCACCTATGACGAGGTCCTTGGGATGATGTGGATTGTATCTCCAATCCTTTGGAAGTTGTTGAGTGGGCTCTTCTCCATTTGTTTGATCTTCATTTCCTTGAGCCTCTTGTATTTTAGCTTCACTTCCTTCATCATCCTTTGGCTTGTCTCCCATAGTAGGTGTATCCTCCAAGGTCACTTTCTCCAAGCCTTCATGCAAAGCATCTATTTCTACAACATTCTTAACAAACAAGTTAGATTCCTCAAACTTAACATGTATAGATTCCTCAATAGTCAATGATGACCTATTGAAGACTCTATGAGCCTTACTAGTACTAGAATAACCCACAAATATAGCCTCATAAGATTTAGGATCAAATTTTCCTAAATTATCTTTTGTATTCAAAACAAAACATTTGCATCCAAAAACCTTGAAATATGAAACATTTGGTTTTCTAGAAAAGTACATTTTAAAAGATGTTTTGTAGTATTTTTACACAAGAAAACACGATTTGATATATAGTATGATGTATTAACGGCCTCGGCCCACAAATAATGTGGTAGACCATATTCACTAAGCATTGTCCTAGCCATCTCTTGCAAAGTTCGATTTTTCCGTTCAACTACTCCATTTTGTTGTGGAGTTCTAGGACAAGATAGTTCATGCTTTATTCCATGTTCTTCACAAAAAGTGGTAAAGGGTTGGTTAATGAATTCACCTCCTCTGTCACTTCTTATTCTTACTATTGAAGTTTCTTTTTCCTTTTCAACTCTTTTCTTAAAGGCTTGAAAATGTGAAAAGGCTTGGTTCTTATGTTCAAGAAAGAAAACCCAAGTAAAACGTGAAAAATCATCTACTAAAACATAAGCAAATCTACTCCCACTTAGACTTTTGGTTTGTGTAGGGCCAAAAAGATCCATATGGATTAACTCCATAGGACGTGATGTCATGATATCCTTAATTGACTTGAAAGAAGACTTAGTTTGTTTCCCAAATTGACATGCGTCACAAACTCGGTCCTTTTCAAAATTCAAATAAGGAATACCTTTCACCATTTCCTTTGTGTTTAACCTAGAAATATGGTCAAAAGAAATGTGGCCTAATCTTCTATGCCACAACCAAGAGTCGTCATCGAGGGCTTTTAAACATGTTATATTACAAGACATATTTAACATATCTATCATATAAACATTACTTTCACGAAAACGGAAAAACACACAAGCATTAGAAATTCTATCAATTACTTTACAAACAACATTATCGAAAACTACATCAAAACCTTTATCACATAATTGACTAACACTCAAGAGATTATGCTTGAGGCCGTCAACTAAAACTACATTCTCAATTAAAGGGGATGTGCCAAGTTTTACATTACCGATACCGATGATTTTACCCTTGGCGTCATCTCCGAAGGTGACGGTGCCACCTTCATGGTATCTTGATAGGGTTGCAAAGTTGTTGATGTCCCAAGTCATGTGCCTTGAGCAACCACTATCAAGATACCACAATCCTCTACGTCGTTGGGCTTTGGAAAGTACCTATATCATTTAACAAAGTTGTTGACTTTGGTACCCAAACTTTCTTGGGTCCTTGAAAGTTAGTGTTTCGAACCCAAACATTATGAAAAGATGCACTTAGTCTATCATAGCAAAAATTGGCTAAGTGTCCTTTCCGCCCACAATGTGAACATGAGAACACTCTACCATACATGAATGCATGATGTGTGTGTGGAGTGTGAGCATGTGTGTGTGAAGTGTGAGCATGCTTTGGGGGTTTGCCACGATGTAAAGGTTGTGTGGTATGAACATGAGTATGAGCATGGTGAACATTTTTCTTAGGGGCATGTTTCTTAGGAAACATGGCCTCTATCTTCTTCTTATCAAACTCACTACACTTTTTCAAAACAATACCTAAAGAATCTATTCTTTCTTTAAGCATGGTAATCTCATTAGCATCAACAAATGGGGACTTGCCTTTACAAGAAGTCTTATATTTATCAAATTCATTTTTAGTGGAAACCAAAGTAGAATGCAAGTCATTATTCTCTTTAGAAAGATTTACAACTTGAAGACTAAGAGATTCATTTTCCTTTTTCATTTTAAATACTTTTTCTTTAAGAAGTCATAATTGTGAGACAATTCTACAAAAGCTTCTCCTAACTCATCCATGGAAAGATCTTCATCAAATGAAGGGGAAGGGGTTACCTTGCTTGTGCTTTCATTAGCCATGAAGCACATGTTGGCGGTGTCGATCTCCTCCTCGGATTCGCTTTCGGAATCCCATGTTGCCTTCATAGCTTTCTTCTTGTAGGGCTTCTTGGATGTGGAAGGCTTCACTTTATCCGGACACTCCGCTACAATGTGTCCCGGCTTTTGGCAATTGAAGCATATGATCTTTCTTTCTTCTTTGCCTCCTTGCCATCTCCTTCTACCTTGGAATTTCGCCTTGTTGTACATCCTCCGGACATTCTTGACAAGAAGTGAGAGCTCTTCGTCATCTTCTTCTTCATCATCTTCGTCGGAGTGAGTAGCTTGACTTTTGAAAGCTATGGTCTTCTTCTTGGTGGGAGCCATCTCCTCTCTTGCTTTCCTTTCCATCTCATGGGTTTTTAGATTCCCAATGAGACCAATTAGCTCTATCTCATCCTTATCGTTGAGTTCCTTCAAGGTTGTAGCCTTGACTTCCCATGAAGGAGGAAGAGCCCGGATGATCTTTCTTACTCTTTGATCATTGTTGATGTCCTCACCTAGAGAAGAAAGTCCATTAGTAATCTTGGTAAATTTTGTAACCATATCATCTATGGTTTCATTCTCTTGCATGCTAAAGTTTTCATATTGGGACCGAAGAAGGTCTATCTTGGCCCTCTTCACTTGTGATGTCCCCTCATGTGTGACTAACAAATGGGTCCAAATCTCGTATGCGGATTTGCAATGGATGACTCTAGCTATGTCATCATCATTGAGGGCTTGTAGGAGTGCATAATGAGCCCTAGCATTGGCATCAAACTCCTTGGTCTCAATTTCGGACCAAGTAGATTCATCACCGGTGGGTGTGGTAAAAGATTTGGTCACGGCCTTTGCAACTCGGCTACCTAGAGATTGCAAGAACACGGTCATCTTAACCTTCCATATGGGAAAGTTAAGTCCATCAAACTTAGGGGGTGTCTTGATACCATCGGCCATGTTTACTAAGTGAGTATGAATGAAATGATTAGCAATGTGAGGATCTCTCTAAGGTTGTTAAGCCAAATCCTAAAGTCCAAGCTCTGATACCAATTGAAATACACCTAGAGGGGGGTGAATAGGTGTAATTGCTAATCTAATGATCTTTTTAAACTTAATTGAATGAGTGATGCAACGATCTCTCAAAACACGACTAAGAGCCGAATACCCCGTGAGAGGTTCTGAACTCCTTCCTCCCAATTCCCCTTAAAAATGGGTTAGAGGTGCGCAATGCAACCGTGTTGTATGAGATATGATCGAACAAGTAAAGAATGAAATGCTATGATGAAATACACACAATCAACAACACAAGTGAAATAAACAAGAGAAGATTGCACAAAGAAAAGGGTTAGTTCTCAAGCATATAATTGAAGACAATATAAAACAAGAGAAATAGTAAGTAAGAATAACGCAAGGCAATCGCAAACACAATTGATTTGTTTCGAGGTTCGAGCCACCGCTCTAGTCCCCGCCTTCACCTCCGTGAAGGGTTTCCACTATCCACCGAGGATACCTTATAAGTTTGGTCTACCGAAGACCTCAAGCCCTTAGCTTCACAACTTACAAAGAACTCCACCTAGGAGTTGTCTCCACAAGAACAAGGATCACAAGAACAATAGTGATCTCCTCAAGATCACAAAACTCTTTCTCAAACTCTTTTATAATTCTCACTCTTTTTACAACTTCACTATAGTATGAGTAATGGATTTTTGGCTCTATGAAGTGTGGTGAGAAAACTTCAGTTGTAGAGTGATATTAGCAATCAAACACAACTGAAAAACAAACTTTAAAAGAGTTGGAAATGAAGGCTTTAAACAATTTTTCTCTTTCTCTTGAAAACAATGAAAACTTGAGGATTTTTCTAAGTAACATAACAAAGACCTATTGCCCTCTATTTATATGGAGAGAATAGGTTAAAACTCTTTTCTTTTCACCTAATTTGACCTGCAAAAGGCCTTCAACAACTCTCTAAAACTCTGTTAAAGAAGAAAAAGAAAACAGATTTTCAGACTTGCCCAAAGAGGAAAGAGCCGTTGGCCAGCAGCAGGCTTGGCGGTCGACCGGTCCGGTCGACCGTCGCCTTACTGGCAAAGAGCCGTTGGGCTCCGGTCGACTGTCTGGTCGACCGTCCCCTTTGAGGAAACACAGTTTCCTTCTGGCGGTCGACCGTCCGGTCGACCCAAACAAACCGAGAGTGGCCTGCTTTCAGTCGGTCGACCGGGCCGGTCGACCGACAGACGTGCACAAACGTGCACGTCCTGACACAGGCGCCGGTCGACCGGGCGGTCGGCCGGTCAACCTGAAATAGGGAAAACTGGCAGGATTTGGAGTTGGAAATTTTTGTGAAAAAATATTTTGAGATACTTATAACTAAATATTATGCAAAAATAGTCTATACACATGTTTTAAACAAGATATTCAATTTGTAACAAGTTTGGATACATGTATATATAAACTTAGGCATAAAACTTAGAAACAAACATTTTTTAAAACATAGAGTTTTGTAAAGGAAAAATGTGTGTGTGTATCCTAGAGCCAAATATCATATACTCAAACTTTAACATTCTATTCTTATAATGTTCTAAGGACTTCAAGGCTTTAAGAGGGGCTTTCTCCACTTGATCTTCAATTTTGCATCTTGAGCCCAATTTGAGTTGTCTTGAGTCCAAGTCACCTTCCTTTAGGGAAGAGAACACCTATGCAAGATAGAAAAGCTGAAACACACTTAAACAACAAATAATATTAGTACAAATAACTAATATGTTTTGTAATCATCAAAACACACTAAAGACGGGTGATTGTAACCTTGGGCCAACAAACTCATGACCACAGTTATTTCTACGTTGACGAGTGAAATCAATAACTTGTTGAGGGCGCACTTCTTCACAGCCTTCTCCCTGGCTCATTGCATTAACAACGCGGGAAATATTTGAAGGCCGCATTCCAACATCAACCAGATTGGTCATAATGCTTCTGCTAATTTTTGAACGATGATTCTGGTGAGAGTAATGATGATGTTGATGGGTTTTAGGTATAACAAACAAACTTAGACTTTTAAGGGAGCATGCAACCTAAAACATGATCTATGTTTTCACATTGAATCTATAACTATGAACATAAAAAGAATTCTAATATCCTAGTAAATAATTAAAATTATTACAGAAGAAAATAGAATTACATACCTTTTAGTTGTTGTAGCAAACAACTAAAATTATCCCTTCGGATCTCTTGTGAGCAAGCACCACGAATGTCGTGCCTCTTTTAGTTGTTATAGTAAACAACTAAAATTATCCCTTCGGATCTCTTGGAAGCAAGCACCACAAATGTCGTGCCTCTGATGGAATCGCACCCAACGATTCAAAAATTTAACTGAGTATGGATGAACTATCAAAGAGTTCTTCCAAGAGGAGAAAGAAGGAGGCTAATGCTCAAGCCAAGAGGTTGTGAATAAGAATGAATCCCTAAGGCCCTATTTATAGCCTTGGATAACCTCCAGTTTTCTTATCCCACCAATGTGGGACTAATTTCCCAAAGGAAATTTTGTTCTCCTTTTAGTTATACTTATTTTTGAATCTCGAGGGCAACCCAAAAGGACTATGCTGCTATCAATTATAGTTATGACTTAGACACCTAATCCAACAGTCTCCCACTTGGATAAGTCTAATAACTTCCTAATTGATCAGCAAATTGTAGCTTTCAAAAGCCATTGTCGAACTCTGACCTAGTCAGTTTCGTGTCCTAAGATAAGAGATCATATAATCCTTCGTTCTACAAGATATCATTTGAACATGAGACATGGAACATAATCAATCTCTTTGTCCAGTATTTTTGTTTCCCGATTTCTGATTTGTAATGACATAGAACTACTAAATGAACACATCAATTTAGTCCTGGTCGGGCCCGAACTATATGTCAACTTCAAATCACCGAGGGGCCCAAAGATATCGCTTTTCCCGTTAGGACAAAAGGAACGAATAAACTTTGACCTATATGCTTGCACCATTTACTCATCAAATCATGCACAACAATGCGTTTTATAACATCAAGTTACTGATGCGTTTACACATTATCAACGCACAACTGACTTGTAAACCACAACTCATATATCTCCATTTAAAGATTATAAGATATTATCGTCTCAGAATTACTCGTGATAAATTCCATGAAGTAATTCTCTGAGCGTGGGTTTATCCAATACTTAAATCTCCATTTCAAAGTACTCACGAACATTGCAGCAATACCATTGCTATGTCTAAAACTCTTTAGACAATCCACAACTCCATTCATGACAGTCTTTATTCACTACTTACTTCCAAAAGTATGATCGACTGTGGAATTCGAATAATCAAATTATTCGGGAAGTAAAACATGCAAAATGAAACACAATAATAAACAATTGACAAAAGGTAGTAAACAAACTCATAAATAATTCTCTATTATTTAATCACCAAAAGTCAATCACATTTACTTTGTTATAAGTTTCAAACTAACTATCTAACTGCTAAAACCAACATCATCTCTCAGACCAATGCTCCTAGCATGCTGATTGTGTTTAACCCTACTCAGACCCTTTGTGAATGGATCTGCAGGATTATCTTCAGATGAAACCCTCCTCACTACAACGTGACCTTCTTCTACCTTGTGTCTGATAAAATGGTATTTTCTGTCAATAAGTCTAGATCTGCTATGATCTCTTGGTTCTTTTGTTAATGCAACCGCTCCTTCATTATCACAGAAAATATCCATTGGCTCCTTGATGGTTGGCACAACTCCAAGATCTTCGATGAACTTTTTCAACCAAATTGCCTCCTTTGATGCTTCGCTTACCGCTATGTACTCTGATTCACAAGTAGAATCAGCCACTGTGTCTTGCTTGGAACTTTTCCAAGTAACTGCTCCTCCATTTAAGGTAAAGACCCAGCCAGATTGGGAACGGAAGTTGTCCCTATCTGTTTGAAAGCTAGCGTCACTATACCCAGTTACTCTCAATGTATCACAACCACCAAGTACTAGGACCCAGTCCTTAGTCCTTCGCAGATACTTGAGAATATTCTTAACCGCTACCCAATGAGCTTTACCTGGATTTCCCTGATAACGACTGACCATGCTCAAAGCAAAGGACACATCAGGACGAGTACATGTCATAGCATACATGATAGAACCAACAGCAGAAGCATACGGAATTCTACTCATTTCTGCTATCTCTTCATCTGTACTCGGACTTTGAGTCTTACTCATTTTGGTATTACTCTGGATGGGCAGTTCTCCTTTCTTGGAATTCTCCATACAGAAACGTTTCAGTACTTTATCCAAGTAGGTACTCTGATTAAGTCCAATTAGTCTTTTACTCCTGTCCCTTAAAATTCTTATTCCTAGAATGTAGGCAGCCTCTCCTAGATCCTTCATAGCGAAACACTTTCCAAGCCAAGACTTAACATCTTGCAAGGTTGGAATGTCATTTCCTATAAGAAGTATGTCATCAACATACAATACCAGGAAGGTGACTATGCTCCCACTAGCATTGACATATACACACGACTCATCCTCACATCTAGAGAAACCAAACTCTTTGACTTTCTCATCGAAGCAAAGATTCCATCTGCGAGACGCTTGTTTTAATCCATAAATGGATTTCTCAAGCTTGCATACTCCATTGGGAAACTTTGCATCCACAAAACCTTCTGGCTGACTCATGTAAACATCCTCAGCCAACTTTCCGTTTAGGAAGGCAGTTTTGACATCCATCTGTCAAATTTCATAGTCATGAAACGCAGCTATGGCTAGCATTATCCTAATAGATTTTATCTTAGCCACTGGTGAGAAGGTCTCATCATAGTCAATCCCTGGGGTTTGAGTAAAGCCTTTCGCCACCAGTCGTGCTTTGAATGTGCTTACATTACCATCCATGTCGATCTTCTTCTTGAAGATCCATTTACAACCAACTGTCTTCCGACCAGGTTGTTGATCAACCAAGTTCCAAACTTGGTTGTCATACATAGACTTGATCTCGCTGTCCATTGCCTCTTTCCATTTGGCTGCCTCAGGGCCTGCCATGGCTTCCTTGTAGTTTGTCGGCTCATCCAAATTTACCAGTGTATTGCCACTGATAAACGTGTCTCCATTTGCAGTTATATGGCAACCATAGAACTCAGTTGGCTTGCCAACTCTACTAGAACGCCTAAGAGGTAATGAAGTGTCAATGGGTTCAACTGGAATCTCTTCCTCTGGTTGAACCATAGTGGTTTCAAAGGTTCCTTCATCTGCTGACTCTTGAATTTCTTCAAGGTCAACGGTGCTCCCACTGTCCTCTTTGCATATGAGCTCTCTCTCTCGAAAGACTCCTCTCCGTGCTACAAAGACCACGTTCTCACTAGGTCTGTAGAACAAATATCCAAATGACTTCTTCTGTGGATAGCCGATGAAAACACATCGCTCACTACGAGGTTCAAGCTTGTCGTGAATTTCTCGTCTAATGAAAACTTCACAACCCCAAACCTTAATATGTGCTAACGAGGGAACTTTTCCTGTCCACATTTCGTGAGGTGTTTTGGCAACCTTCTTTGTTGGAACAAGATTAAGAATGTGGGCGGCAGTTTCTAAGGCATACCCCCAGAATGATATTGGAAGTGAAGCTCGACTCATCATGGAACGCACCATGTCTAACAAGGTTCGATTGCGTCTCTCAGCCACACCATTAAGTTGTGGTGTCCTAGGAGGTGTCAATTGTGAAACTATTCCACATTCCTTGAGATAGTCATGGAACTCGATACTAAGATACTCTCCGCCTCTATCTGATCGGAGCATCTTTATCTTCCTGCCTAATTGATTCTCGACTTCTTGTTTAAACTCTTTGAACTTTTCAAAGGTTTCAGACTTATGCTTTATTAAGTAGATATAACCATATCTGCTATAATCATCAGTAAAAGTCACATAGAATCGATTAGCATCCCTTGTGGCTGATCTGAAGGGTCCACACACGTCTGTGTGTATGAGATCCAACAAACCTTCACCTCTTTCACAAAATCCAGTGAAAGGTGATTTTGTCATCTTACCCAAAAGACAAGATTCGCATGTATCATCTGACCTTAGGTCAAATGATTCCAACACCCCATCCTTTTGGAGTTGAGCCATGCGTTTTTTGTTAATGTGTCCAAGACGGCAATGCCACAAGCACGCTTTGTCTACACCATTAGACGAATCAATTTGAAATACACTATTACCTAAGTTGTCTACACACATCACAGTTTCATACACACCATCACAAGGTAAAGCTTCAAAATAAAAAATGCCATTTTTATAAGTAGAAATAGAACCATTCTCATCATTAAAAGAATATCTAAAACCTTGTTTGAACAATGCATGAAAAGAGATAATGTTTCGTGTCATTTCTGACGAGTAGCAACAATTCAATAAATCTAAATTAACACCATTATTAAGCACTAGACTATAAACTCCAATCTTGGTGACAGGTGAAGATCGCCTATTCCCCATGATCAAGTTCATTCTACCATGCTCCACATCCTCACTTTTTCTTAGTCCCTGCAATACAGAGCAAATGTGAAACCCACATCCTGTATCAAGGACCCAAGAATCAGAAGATGTTGCGTTAATAGACGAAATAGTGTATATACCTGCAGTAGATGGTTTTACTTTCCCATCTTTTAAATCTTGCAGATACTTTGGGCAGCTTCGTTTCCAATGTCCTTTGTCGTTGCAATAGAAGCAAGTGGCCTCTTTAGGATCAGAGACAGGGGTAATATCAGAACTGGTTTTTACATGAGACTTTCCCTTCCAGTTTTGCTTGGGAGGACCTTTCCTCTTTTTCCCCTTTCCTTGCCCAATGGCCAGAACGGTAGTATTAGCAGGAGTGGGGGATCACTCTTTCCCTTCATCCCAGTTTCAGCTGTTCTCAGGAGGTTGTGCAATTGAGCCAATGTGGTCTCATTGTTGTTCAAATGATAGGTCAAGATGAACTGATCATAACAACTTGGCAATGAGTTCAAGACTATGTCAATAGCCAACTCATCATCAATATGCACATTCAGCCTCACAAGGCGTTCCACGTATCGCTGCATCCTTTGCACGTGGCCGCTGACAGACTCTCCGTCCTTCATCTTGCTTGATATGAGGGACTTTACTATCTCGTACTTTTCCTGACGAGCTCGCTTATGGTACTTTTCCATAAGGTCTTTGTTCATCTCGTACGGCCAGTAATCCTCATAGAATTTTTGCAGTTCAGGAGTCATGGTAGCAACCATGATGCAAGCAACTTTTGTTGCATCCGTGTAGTGCTTCTTATAAGCAGCTAATTCTTCAGGAGTGGCCTTCTCTTCATCAATTTCAACAAGTTCTTTGTCAAGGACATACTCCTTGTCCTCGAAACGAAGAGCCATTTTGATGTTGCGCATCCAGTCATTATAGTTGGTGCCATCTAATGTCACCTTTGAGCAGATGTTCAACAAAGAAAAGTTGTGATTGGAGGAGGAACCAGAAGCATCGTTAGGGGCAGACATTTCTAAAAGAAAGGTAGTTTGAGTTAGAAAAAAAACCTTTAATATAACAACTCAAAATTAAAATATCGAGGCTAGGATCCAACTATGGAATTCACAACTTAGAAAAGGGATGCCGTAATCTAATTGCAAATTTCATACAGGTAAGTCTTTTGAGACTCATTGAAACTATTCAATGGCATGTTTAATCTCAGATTATGCTCTTACATTTGTGACTGGGATACCGAGGATCACAAACAAGATGTGAATAACCATGCAAATATACTTGGTAACTTTCATGTCATTTATTATCTCAATTGATGTGCTGGTAAACCACACACACTCCATCAACAATAACAATTTATAAGATACCCATTACTGCTCTTTATTAGTCCCTATTAGTGTGCTGGTTAACCACACACGCTCCACTAATGACTTATAAGGTGTAATGTGCAATTTCATGGGTTAGCATACAATTTCACATTTTTTCTTCTTAAAGTAACTAAGATTGGGAATAAAATTTAGTTACCTTTTATTATCATTATACCTTTAATGAGAATCAATATATATATGGTAAATAAAATTTAGTTACCTTATCAATTCAACAATTATAGCAAATTCAATTGAAAACAAACCTGCTCTGATACCACTGATGGGTTTTAGGTATAACAAACAAACTTAGACTTTTAAGAGAGCATGCAACCTAAAACATGATCTATGTTTTCACAATTGAATCTATAACTATGAACATAAAAAGAATTCTAATATCCTAGTAAATAATTAAAATTATTACAGAAGAAAATAGAATTACATACCTTTTAGTTGTTGTAGCAAACAACTAAAATTATCCCTTCGGATCTCTTGTGAGCAAGCACCACGAATGTCGTGCCTCTTTTAGTTGTTATAGTAAACAACTAAAATTATCCCTTCGGATCTCTTGGAAGCAAGCACCACAAATGTCGTGCCTCTGATGGAATCGCACCCAACGATTCAAAAATTTAACTGAGTATGGATGAACTATCAAAGAGTTCTTCCAAGAGGAGAAAGAAGGAGGCTAATACTCAAGCCAAGAGGTTGTGAATAAGAATGAATCCCTAAGGCCCTATTTATAGCCTTGGATAACCTCCAGTTTTCTTATCCCACCAATGTGGGACTAATTTCCCAAAGGAAATTTTGTTCTCCTTTTAGTTATACTTATTTTTGAATCTCGAGGGCAACCCAAAAGGACTATGCTGCTATCAATTATAGTTATGACTTAGACACCTAATCCAACAGATGTACCTTATCCGGGCTAGACAATTCATGTGAATGAGTATCAACAAATTTTGTGATAACCCAATATCGAGTTGAGTCCAAAAATAAACGAAGACGGATATGCATCTCAGCAGGATAAGCTACTCTAGTGTTAACTCGACGATGCACTGTAAGCCCCTCTTGTCTTTGTCACACAACTTCTTCAGCCTTCCTTGTTGCATCAAAATCTTCTGCAAATAATCTCATGAGGAGGCTTCCGTGACTTATCTGTACTTTTTCTTCTCACGCTAAAACCTCTATTCCTTGCAAAACAATTGTAGAAATTGTATGCTTCCATATGCGACAGGAACTGTTTCCCTATAAACTTATCTGAGCTTCCAGACATTTCTGCATGTGCATTCATATCCTACAAAAAGAATTACACGAATTAAATGAATATAAATATTTTTTAGATATCACTGTATTCTAAAATATAAGTTATATAAATGCGACCAAGGTCGCATAAGAGATGAAAACAATTTACTTCTTATCAGCTGTTGCGACCAAGGTCGCAGTTATCCGTATGAGAAGAAATCTATATTACTTCTTACTAAAGACTGCGACCTAAGTCGCAGTAAATAAAAATAAGATTTCACATACGGCATGAAATCTATAATACTCCTTCTTGAAGACTGCGACCTAAGTCGCAGTAATCAGTATGTGAATAAATCTATATTATTCCTTACTAAAGACTGCGATCTAAGTCGCAGTTATCCGCATGTGAAGAAATCTATATTACTCCTTACTAAAGACTATGACCTAAGTCGCAGTTATCCGTATGTGAAGAAATATATATTACTCCTTACTAAAGACTGCGACCTAAGACGCATACCCTAGGAAAAAAGAATTCACAGCCGGAGATTATTTTCAAATAAGATTGCGACCGAATATTAAAACGGTCGCAGTACCTCACAGTCTAAAGAGAAAACATTAAATATTTAAGAAATTGTTTTTAAAATAGATATAAACAATTAAAACCTGTTGATCGGCATGCAGAGATGTCAACCCTTCAAGATTTTCAATATTCTGAGAGAAAGTAGAACCAGATGCAATATCTTCCATATTAAGATCGCCGGTATACTGCTCAGACGTCGACATTAAATATTTTGCAGAAAAAAATTGATCTGAAAAGATTTTATATTTTCAGAAAAAAGTTTATCGCAGACTGAAAAGGTGAAACTAGATCTTTCAAAAAGAGGTCAGGAAAAAGGTGAAAAGTAATTTATATCATATAAAGAGCGGTAAAAAATAAAAGGGGGGAAAAATAATAATAAACAATAAGGAAAAGTTATCATAAGGGGTATTTGGTAATTTAACTTCTACATAAAAGCGGGCCGCAAGTCAGTGAGGTGACAAATTGAGCCACGTCACCGCAGGCTGAGAGAATACTCTCAGCCCGCGGGCTGATATACATTTTTCTCATATAATATATATATATATTATATATATATATATATATATATATATATAGATAGAGAGAGAGAGAGAGAGAGAGAGAGAGAGAGAGAGAGAGACTTATATATACTTCAATTCAACTCTAATTCTTAACATCTAATCTAGTTTGTTTGCATCATTAGGACTTATTGGGGAAAAAAATGTCATTTTTCTAATATCTATATCATAATATTCATGTTAACTTTTCTAATATCTATTTCATAATATTCATGTTACTAGATTTCACATTAACCGGAGGGGGGCAAAAAGGGAAAAAAAAAGCGAGAATAAGGCCTAGGACCGGGTTGAAAACCTTAGGGCATGGGTTAAAGTCGTGAAAGCCCGTGGCTGCGAAGGGGCGTGGGTGGGCGTGGTCAAAATTAACGCCCTGCATCTTCTAGACCGCCTCTGGCTTCGTTATCACCCACAATTCCAATTTTCATACCTCAATGACGCTTTTATTTATATATTTGTCCTCTATAGGAAAATTAAAAAGAAAAAAGAAAAAAAAAAGTACTTTTGGACTATGATTATGAGAGTAGAGAACAACATTCACCAACGGCTCAATAATTTTGGTACAGAACAGCATAACATATATTGTAAAATAAACACCTAAAATCATAATAATAATGAAAAAAATATGGCATCATTTTTTCATATTACATTTTTCATTCCGAGTAGATAAAATGGTCCAATTTATGAAAAAAGTGACCAAAAATTAAGATTCTAAATTAAATCTATAACCTACATCTCAATTTTTCATAATTTTTTAAAACATTAAAGTTAATTAAAAGTTTAACTAATCGCTCCGACTTTGACAATTACTACGCTAAGCACCGTCACCACTTTGACGCAATCATACTTTCCCTCTCTCCAAGGAAAACCACGATCCGCCCTCACTTGTTTCCTCGAACAAAATGATCGCATGTTACAATCGGACGGACAGAAACGCCAGTTACTCTCTCTCGCGGATCGACTCCTCATCCTACGGGCCACACGAAACCAGAGGCTCAACCCATCAAACCCTTTGTTCCCTTTCCCCCGCTATAAAAAACACGCCAGCCCCTCATCGAGCTCCAACAACATCGAAATCCCCAAATCGAGGCAAGAGGGACAAGAAAAGAGAGTTGAAAAATGTCTGGGCGAGGAAAGGGAGGAAAGGGACTGGGCAAGGGCGGAGCGAAGCGCCACCGGAAAGTTCTCCGTGACAACATCCAGGGGATCACCAAGCCTGCCATCCGCCGCCTCGCTCGCAGGGGCGGGGTGAAGAGGATCAGTGGCCTCATCTACGAGGAGACTCGCGGCGTCCTCAAGATCTTCCTTGAGAACGTCATCCGCGACGCTGTCACCTACACCGAGCATGCGAGGAGGAAGACGGTGACGGCCATGGACGTCGTCTATGCCCTCAAGCGCCAGGGCCGCACTCTCTACGGCTTTGGTGGTTAGGTCTCAGGGTTTCGTTTTGGTTTTTGTTGTAAACAATTTGTAAGCTTGAGAATGTGGAGGTCTCAGATTCTGTTGTGGTTGCAATGGTTTTAATTGAGATTTTTATCTTTTCCATGCGTGTTAGAAATTGTTGCACAGTAACTGCTGTTGATAAACGAGATTGGTAATTCTATCGTTGTGGCTTATTTCTGTGGGAATATACTGTGATAGTTATAGATTTTAGATTTTCCAGCCGCTGGAAGTGAAAATTTAGTTCAGTTTTTTAATAGATTAAACTTTGACAGGCCCAGCTGAATTTGATCAATTCTCTTATGAAAATTGAAGACACGTATTCCTCTTGTTTTTATTTTCTGGTTTGAATTTAACTGTTGTGATTTTGAGCCTACAGGAAAGAGAGATCTTGCGCGGAAGTTAATTGAGAGCATGAATCTCACAGGTAAGAGCAATGCCAGAAGTCTGTTACAAAGAGGGAGGATCGTCTGGGGGACGGATATTGCTACCTCTAAGAATGAGGAAGACATTTCCTGGACTAGGGCACTCCAAAAATTTGATAATCACCCAAAAAGGAGAAAATATCCATATTTTCTACTATTCCCCCCATTGCTGCAAACTCTCCCTTCGCGGTGAACTCCTCTCCGCTCTTTTTTGACAGTGAATTCACCTTGCCAGTGAAACCCTCCCTCACCCCCTGATCTCCTCTTTTTTCTTCTCTCGTCGGCGAACTTTTCCCCTCACTGGTGAAACCCTTCTCCCTCTGCTCCTCTAGGTCTCCCCCATCTTTCCCCTCTCGCAGGTTGTTCGAGTTAGAATTCTCGCAGGTTAGAATTTGTTCTGCCAGTCGGAATCTGTCCAAATAACTTGGGGATCTTCCTCACAATAAGCATTTTCTTTGAGAAATTAATTGCAAAGTGCCCTCTTTGCTGTGCCGCCGGGGGGAGTATCTGTCCAAATAACTTGGGGATCTTCCTCACAATAAGCATTTTCTTTGAGAGGGGCTAGCCTGGCAATTCACACGGGCACGGTCAGGCCTAGGTGGTACTCGGGTCAGACTTGACCCGGGTTTGATTTCCCTTAGATAGGATCAGGGTTCGGTTATGGAGGCCCACGGCTCAGGTAGGCTGTGCTTGGCTCGTGCCTAGGCCAGCCCGCCCTCGTCGACGCGCCCTTTGCCATCTTGTTGCCACCCTTAGCTGTTTCATGGCCCAAGAAATAAAATGTAACTTTTTTTTGAAAATCTGAAGTTTTGAATTCTTGACCTCAATCCCTCTGTACAAACGTGATAAACGCACTCCCACATGACTTTTGTAACACCCTATTCTCAGGATACACCCACTTAGATTGTATATGCGGATTTTGATTTTTCAATTGTTTTTTTTGATTTTTTTCGTATTTGTTTTTGTTTTATGATTATCTATATTATTGTTTTGCTTTGGATTTGAATTTGTGGACTCGGAGTCAGCTCGAATTTCAACTAGGGATTTGATTCTAGTGTATTGTTTGATTTGATCTCTTTGGTAGTCAAATTTGGACGATTTTTATTTCAAACACTGTTTTCTAATATTATAGATTTTTCATGATTTTTAGAATTTTTTTGAATTATTTTAATAAAATCTTCAAATCGAGATCGATTGATACTACTGATTGACTCTCGAATTTAATTACCAACAAAGTTGAATTTCTTGAAATCATTTTCACATTATCTCCTAGAATAATATTTGCTATCTTAATGTATCTTTTGGATTTTTCTGAATTTATCAAAATTCTGCTGGATTCGGTGCCAACCGCATCGGTGGATGATTTTAAGATTTTAATTTAAAAATATGATTGAATGTCTTGAATCTGATTTCACCATAATATTCAGTATAATATTCTTGATTTTTGAGAATTTTTGGGGAACGTTCTGGATACTTGATTTTCGAACGATTCTGATATTTTTTCAAAAGTTTTTCGCATCTGCAACCAAAGTCGGGGATTTCACTATTCCAATTATTTTCCCATTTCCTTTCAATTATATTTTTCCCTTTTCTTTTCTTTTCTCTTTTTCCTTCATTTCTTTTTTCTTCCACCATATTCTAAAACCTTCTCCATTTTTTATTACATTCTACACCCTTTCACCAAAATATCTCCTACAAAATATCCCATACCACTCAACACCTCTCCCATCACCTTGGCCGGCGAAAGCCACCTCACCCACACCATTTCACTTTAAAACTCTCACCCTAATTCCTTTCCTTTTTTCTTTAACTCCAACTCCAAATATAATCCCTTTTCTTCTTTTCTTTTCATTTCTCCATCAAAACCCTATCACCACCCACTTCTCCTTCATCTCCACCATAACCACAACTTCTACATCTCTCTACCATCATCTTCTTCCTTCTCCATCTCTATTTATTCCACCACAAACTTTAAATTTCACCAAACTTTCACCATCTCCTTTACCTTCTTCAATACAACCACTACCTATAAATCCTTCAACCAAATCACCTTCATTCCACCACCTAGGCCGGCCACTACCCCAAGCCCTAGGCCGACATCCCCTCTCCGACGACGTGCGATCATTCCGGTGACAACTCCACCACCTTCCTCAACTACAAATCCTCCTTCACTACTTCCTCTTATACTTCTTTCTCCACTGTCACCACCTTCACTCTTACCACCATATCACCACCCCGATCACCTTCACCAGTACTACAAATCCTCCTTCACACTTCCTCTTATACTTCTCTCTCCACTGTCACCACCTTCACTCTTACCACCATATCACCACTCCCATCACCTCTACTTCAACCTTCAACATCACCTCATCATAATCTCTATCATCTTCCTTTTTCTTCTCCAACAAAATCCAATTTCATCACCTTCACTAACATCACCACCAACACCATCACCCTTACCTTCTCTTCTCCCTCCTCTTCCTTGAGGTCGGCCACCCTACTTGGCCTTCCCATGCTGTGGCGCACCTCCCTAGGGTCGGCAGCCACCAAGGGACCAAGCCCCTGTTCGCTTCTCGTCTTGGTGTTTCCCGCTACGGAGTTCGTGCGCGTAGCTTTCCGAGTTTCCGGCATTTTCATCGTGTTTGTATTTAGGAGAGTGTCCTCGCCTTGATTTGGGCACTCTGCTTCGACGGTGTATTGTTCTGGTATTTGTATTTTCGTGGATTCGTGTAAGTTGTAATCTGGGGACATGTCGTGACTTATATTGGGTCGATGTACTGTAATACTTGTATTAGGGTAGTTTAATATTCATACATATGTCATGCCTGCGATGATGTCTATTACATGCATGTGTGACATTAACACTTCTGCAGGCATTATATCCAGCCTTCGGGCTGCATTTAGCCTTCGGGCTGCCTACGTCTAATGGCGAGTTTAGCGCTCAGCGCTTTAGTGCTAATTGCACTCGAGTGTGTTACGCCGTGAGCGATAGCTATACGTTAATCGTGGCATCGTCACGAGCAGTAACTACGCCGAGCGTGATGGCCTTTAGCACTGTACGCTAGCCTTGATTCATCATGTTTAGCTTCGCTTGGTTGATCGCTAGCCATTATAGCTGCTATATTCTGTTACCATGATAGTATTCGTGTTTGGTACTAATGTTCATGCAGGTACTTACTCGGCCTTAGGGCCCTTCAGCTCTTATGGGTTTCATACTTACTTCCTTGAAAGAGGAGTGCGTTTAGACCATTAGGTCTCTCAGCTCCACCTGGTAGGCGTGATTAGCGCTCAACGCTTTCTTCACTAGACTCGTCTAGGAGGAACTCTGCCGGATTTTCTATTCGCATTTTAAGCTGAGTCGTCCCGGTAGCTCCGTCAAGCACTTTAGTATTAAACACTGTTCGCTGATCGTGTCTCCAGTACTTTTTAACTCCGCTTGACTGTGCTTGGCTGTTACGCTATCACTTGACTTATTATGTCTTGATGTGCTAACACTTATACTATCACCTGACATCTACATGCTATCACCTGCCACCTGCTGATCACTTGTCATTAACATATTAACACCTGATACCTATCATGTTTAACTCTTAACTCATGATTATTACATTACGGGAATATAGTACCTGATCTCCTGATAAGTACTCCTGTTATGCAAGTACTCCTGTTACTACTGAATCTGTTATGCTCCTGCTCATTCTTATAATCTGATAATTATACTTAATAAGCTATAAAAAGGACAACTTACACTGGGAATGGGGGCATCTGATGAATGTCGGTATGACGCCTTACTTATAGTGGTGGATTACTAAACTGACGATTCGTGTTTGGGTGCTTTTAGGCATCCGAAAGATGCATGTTTGGGTGATTTTAGCCACCCGTAGGTTGTGTCCTAGGCTGGATAGGAACCACTATAAATATGAGCTATCAATTCTTCATCATCTTTAAATAACCAATCTCGACTTACTCATATATGGATGTATGTGCATTGAGTCGTACGCGAGAACACATACCTAGATATATAAGTCGGACGAGTAATAAAAAAAGATTTCAATTAATATTTTGTTGTGCATTTTGCAATTCGGGTCGCATGGACTTAGCTTACGATGACACGAGATATATAGTATATAGATGAGAGTTTTCTTGTATGGATTATTCCTTAATGTACTTATCTCATGAAACCGTAAACTGAGTTTGTATCGCTGGTTTTGCCATATTTGCTTTCATCAGGTTTTACTTCGGATTTCTGATTTTATGATTATTATTACTATATTATATATGTTTACATCCTGCTTTACCACTTATGTCTACTCCACCAATCTCCTGCTCTTATCATAGTACACCATGTATGTTCCCTACTTGATATCACTTACTATCTTTTTGCCTGCTCCTGTATGCTTGTGCTCATGACACAGTTTTCAATGTATGTTTATAAATCGAATTTATCGTTACACGTGTGCTTTTCCCTGTACGCCACTTGGCATTCGCCATATCACTCGTTGGGAAGTTTCTGACTTCCCTGGATCCTCATGTCCAGATCTCGGAGCTTAGAGCTTGTGAATTCTCTCGCTTGCTGATCAGAGATGCACAACGAAAGCGTGGATCATCGGCAGACTGTCTGAGGCGCTATCCTTCTAGACTCCCTGCTTGGCTCTCGAGTTTTCTCTTTGTGACTCGCGAGCGCCTTTTGTATAGTTCATTATTGTATATCTCTTTGTATTATCGTAATTGTGCCTATCGGTGATGTAATATTCTTGTAATATTGTGTCACATCCTTTGATAACTTTGTAATTGTATTCATATGTTAGAATGTATAATGTACCACTGCTTCCGTACTCTGATTCTTGCATGTACTAATGCTCAGCGTATATATATGAGGGTATTTTCGACCTAGTATATACGTCACAGTAACGTCTCAGTACCCGCGGGATCGGGGCGTTACAACTTTTGTGTCAAAAGTAGGAGACAAAGTGTATTTAATAGTTATTACAATATATTTTTTATTTTTTCAAAATTTACGGGCCGACCCGGGTTTGGCCCGGGTTCGGAACACCCGGCTCGCGGCCTGGACCCGGGTTCCATAAATAGAAACCGGTCCCGGACTGGGCAGCAAGGTTTTTGACTCAAACCCCACTCGCCTACTAGCCCGTCGTGCCTGGGCCGTGCCCAGCATGCCCGACCCAGTTGATAACCCTACCGTAGAAGAAGGAGGGAGATGGAGGAAAGAGGAAGAATAAAAGGGTATTTAGATTTTGTATCAAGAGTGAAATGGTCAAAAAAATAAAAGCACACTTGTAAATATTTTGGGGGGCTTTTCTCATTTTTAGGGGCGGCAATTTCGTTCCCGATTGTCAGCTAAGGCCTTTTTTCTAACGTGCCGGAAAATTTTGCCCCTATCGGCATTTGCTTTTTCCAACACGTTGGACGGTTTTTCCTTTGGGTCTTTAAACATCTTGAGCGAGGGAGAGTTGTTTAAATTAATTTGCTTCTTCTCATCACACTCTAATGCGGCATGGTGGTTTGGGCGTTTGGATTTTGAGTTGGGGAGTCTGGGTTAGATCCCCAGCGCATCAATTTATATACAATCTTTATGAACTTTTTAGTGGGCTTGGACTAAAGGTTTGGGCTTTAATTTTATTATTTATTTTTATTTTTTTTCTCTTTTTAAAGCATTGTGTTTTGGCCTTAAAGGAGGTTTGGGCTTTCATTTTATTTTTTATTTTTATTTTTCAACTTTAATAAAATGAGAAGGGAGAACAAAATTCTCAAAATGGATATATTGTTATATATAACATTATTATTAATATACAATAATATATATAAATTTCTGTTAATAATATAGAATTATATTATATAATAATTATTGCTATAATATATGTTCTAAGTATATAGTATTACATTTATTAGTATTATATATATTATATATATTAAATATTATATATTTATAATATAGTAATATATTTTCATTAAGTTATATATTATGTATATATTATAGTCATTACATATTATTATATTTATCATTATTATAATACTAAATATTTTGAGAAAACATATTTATTCATTTTAATATATTATTGTTATATAATATAATAGTTATTTATCTATATGATTATAGTTACATATTAATAATATATTATATTTGCATAGAGTATATTAAATGTGTGAATTTGTTTAATATATAATATATTATTTATAATATAATATATACATTATTAATTTTATAGACTAAATATTAATTGAATATATGTTATAATTATATATTTATAATATTAATATATATATTTTGATACATTAGAATAATATAATTTTATATTATTTAATACTACTAATTATAACATAATTTAGTTTTATAATAATATAATATTATATTTGTGATATTAATTAACTAATATTTATAAATTATAAATATTTAATATAACGAGATAATCAATAATATATTGTAAATAATATGATAATTATATTGATGTTAGGATTATAATATATCAGTTACAATTATAATAATATCATATAATTTTATACTGATATAATATTGATAATATTAACTATTATAAAATTAATTATTATATGAATAATTATTATAATATATTGATATCAATTAATTTTATATTTATAATATATAAATATATTTTTAATAAACAAAAATATTATATTATTACAATATTATTAATATTATTATAGTATTTGACGTCCCTCGCAGCCACCTCTCAGTCTCCCTCTAATTCCTCACACAGACCCACGCATGTGTAAATTATATGCTATTTTATTATTAGTTAATTGTCAACTTTGCTGTGTAGTATATTTATTACTTCTTAACGGGAGTATTATTTCAAGATTTGCTACTGCATATTTATATATTATAATATGAGCTGGGCTCATATTATTATTATTATTATTTTATTGAGTAATTATTATTTAAATTAATATATTAATAATATATTACTATAATGTGCTGATATATTATTATTAAGTTATAAATTATGTATATATTATATATGTTATAATTATTGCATATTATTATATTTATAATTATTATAATATTAAATAATTTGAATCTTTAATGGTTTTTAATATATTACTATAATATAATATAATATATTTTTATTAATATAATTATAGTACATATTAATAATATATTATATTTGCATATAGTCTATTAATATGTGAATATGTTTAATATATTACTAATTAATATAGTATATGTTATTTATTATTAATTTATATATATTTAATACTAGATATTATATATTAAATATATCATGCTATATATTATTTATAATATAATATATATTATTAATTATATAGATTAAATATTAATTGTATATGTGTTATAATTATATAATTATAATATTAATATATATGTATTTATTGAAATATTATAATAACATAATATTACATTATTTAATACTATAATTATAATTATTAGTATAAATAATTAATTATATCATAATATAGTTTTATAATAATATAATAATATAACTAATATCAGGAGATCATTAACAATATATTATAAATAATATAATAATTGTATTACTGTGTGGTGACGTAATATCAGGAAAACATTTTGAGGAGTTGGTCGGCGTTGAGCGGAGGTTCGAGTTTGACAATCTGCTTCCTGAGTGGTGACGCTGTATTAGGACGAGAGTCCTCTTCGTCTGAGATGTAGACATTTGATATGTAGGCTGACGATTCTTTGGTTCATCCGCTTCTATTGCTTTCGTCCTTCTCTTCGAAACGATGGGGTCGATCATAGTCTGGTTGATAGTCTTTCTCGACGGGCCATGTCGGTCATACTGGATAGTTTTTGAGGAAGGAGGAGGATATTTTGACGGAGAGGCCTCGTGTTAGATTCAAAGCTCTCAACGAAACACTAAATGCAGTTGAAAATTCCTAAGGAATCAATTCACACACCAAAATGAAAAGTGAATATAGTCAAATCACAGAAAAGCAAATTACAAACATATGAAAATACGTGAAAAACTCAAAAGAAAAAAACCACACAGAGAGAAATAGCAATTACAAAGGGGTTCTCTAGATTCGAGTGAACATAATCCCTTCTCGTTGGAAGGGATCTCTTGTTTATACAAGTCATGTCCAATTGATAAAACTCAGGAGTCTTACTTAGTTTGATTACCTAAACCCCTTAACCTGATAATGGTCGAGCCGAACGTCCCAGTTTGAATCGATACAGGAGAGAGTCCATCTCTATCTTGTCATTTGTCTTCAGCTGTGGTTAAGGCTGGATTGCCATGGAGGTTACTACCTCATTTGAATTAGGATTGGACTCAAGGATAAAGTTTTTTGCAATCAGATCTGATTCTTCCATTAATCACCCGACCTGTTCAAAATCTGGAATGGGTGAAGATGTCGGGTTAAATGCTCTGGAAGTAGCCACGAGTTGCACATCCATTAGAGGTTGACTGGACATGTGTCACAATCATGGGAGGGTCAGAAAGTGACCATTACACCTTTAATGGTACATATATTCATAATGAAATCAGCTTCATTGATAGGTAGACCAAATATAAGCATCACATCCTCTATTGTTAACTGAATTCTTTTGGCCCCGATTTCAAAGCATATTGAATCTCTGTCGTATTGGTCTATAATCTTCAAGATGCTTGATTTGATTTCAGACCTTTGTCTGTTTCAAAATTCTCATTGTAGAATACCATGAATGTAGTACCATATGCTGTGTCTTTTATAGCATTAACAAAATTAGAATGAATTGGCTTCTTTAATTTTTTTATTAATTCGCATATTGGCTTTAGGCTTGATTGCAAGAGACGAACTTTCATTGCTTGGCTAATGCATAATGCGCGAACATTCAAAACATAACGCCACGGTTTAAAAAAAAGAAGCTATACAAGACTGCGATTAAAGTGGCAGTATTTTAAACATGTTATTTTTCAAAGACCGCGACTTTGGTCGCATTTAAAAAAGTTATATAAGACTGTGATTAAGGTCACAACATTCTAAACATCTTAATTTTGAAAGGCTGTGACTTTGTTCACAGTATTCTTAAAACAAAAAATTAAAAATACTTAAAGTCACAGTCTATAACTTGAAATATTTAAAAATAACTTATTTTTAAAATTATAAATTTTAAAAATTGCGACTTTGAGTCGCAGTAATCTTTAAAGAAACAAATTTTAAAAAACTCAAAGTCACAGTTTAAAGTTTGAAATATTTTAAAACCTCTTTTTACTCCAAATTATTATTTTCAAAGATTATGACTTTGATCGCAGTTTTTAAACAAACCAATTAAAAAAGGGCTTAAAGTCCCTATTTTTACTCCAAAATTGTTATTTTTGAAAACGACTTTGGTCACATTCATTATAAAAGAAATATAAAAAATTGGAATTGGACATTCTAAAGTTTGAAATGTGATTTACAGATTTTTTTAATTCAAAAATTTTGTTATGTGTTCGGTTATCTCAAAATTCGACACATAATATAAAGTTGTAAGACAACTTTTTTGAGCGTCAGGGCTGCGATCTAAATTAAAATGATGTGCAAATGAATTTTTTCTTTAAATCTGCATGAATGGAAAAGAAAACGAAAATAAACCATAAAAAGTTTTTTTTTATTACAACCAATTTTCTACGGTTTCACACATGAATTTTACATTTTTCGGATGTTGCTTTCTTGCTTGTCATCTTGATCTGATTTTTTTTAACACTTTATAATTTGATGTAAATGAATTAGGAAATTTATAACTCCAGATTATTTCAACAAAACATTTTCTAAAAATCATGATTTTTTGGCTCTGTAAAAAATTGTGGAGGATGAGTTTTTGCTAGGTTAAAAGTAAAAGTGATGGTATTTTGGTCAAATGCTATAGTAAAGTTATTGATGGTCCTTTTAGCGAGATTTTTTTGGTTCATTATCGTCTACACTCTGCCACAGTTTTGTGACTGTGATTACGCCACGTCGCTACTGGTTAAGATACTTTCTTAACTGGTGGCTAAGATATAGAACCCCCCCACACATATATATGGAAATCTTCAAATGAGAAGTTTTCTCAAAATAAGTTTCCTGAGAAAATCATATAGGAGCGATTCAGTGGATAATTCGAACCGTTCATCATGATCTGCATCTCTAGTTAGACTACCAGTAAAAAATCATGCTATTCTGAATCTTTTTATTCATGTATCAAATGACATCTTTATTCTACAGCGAATATAACATATGTTTTGTAACCACTTTTTGCATAGGTAAAATTGCTCGAAATCCCATGATTTTTATTAGTAGTCTAAATAAAGGATATAGATCAAAATGAACGGTTCAGATTATCCACATGGTCTCTCCCATATGATTTTCTCACGGTTTTTGTGTGAGAAAATTTCTCACACAAAGATATATACATACATACATACATACATACATACATACATACATGTATATGTATATATATATATATATATATATATATATATATATATATATATATATATATATATAGAGAGAGAGAGAGAGAGAGAGAGAGAGAGAGACTTGCGTAGTTCCGAAAGGATTCGAGCCCGAATCCTTCCTACTCATATACCACCATACATCATCCGAATGTAAGATCTATTTCGTTAAAGTTGATCTATATTATTTTAAGTATATATAAATCAAAAATCAAGTATATTAAATACTTTTTGCCTATGCATCAAGTAGGAAAAAAACAAACAACTTAAATAGTAAGTTGATTAGTTTAACAGTGTAAAACATTTAAACCTAACAAAAATTTGTTTGTAGGGGTTTATAAATGTTTAGACCATGATCAAATGGCCGAATCGAGAATTTGTATGTCTAAAGATATAGATCTAACTAGCTCACTACTTTCGATCGTCCATTTTGCGCCGCTTGATGAATGAGCAAAAAATATTCAAAAATATTGATTTTTGATTTTTAGTGACTTTAAATAATATGTATTAACTTCAATGGAGTGAATTTTGTATTTAAATATCGGATATTGGTATTTGAGTCGAAAGGGTTCGAGCTCGAATCCTTCCGGAACTACACAAGTCATAAACTTGTGTCCTTCCAAAAGGATTTGAGCCCGAATCTTTCCAACTCAAATGTAATCCTCCGATATTTAAATATAAGATCCACTCCATTAAAGTTGATCTATATTATTTCAATTATTTATAAACCAAAAATCAAATGTTTTGAATACTTTTTGCCCATCCATCAAGTAGCGCAAAATGGACAGTCAAAAGTAGTGAGTTGGTTAGATCTATGTCTTTAGACAAACAAATCCTCGATTCGGCCATTTGATTATAATCTAAACATTTAGAAACCCCTACAAACCAATTTTTGTTGGGTTTCAAATGTTCTACACCGTTAAACTAACTAACTCACTATTTAGGCCGTCCGTTTTTTTCCTACTTGATGCATGGAAAAAAGTATTCAAAATACTTAATTTTAGTTTATAGATACTTAAAATAATATAGAACAATTTCAACAGAGTGGATCTTGTATTTGAATGTCAGATGTTGGTATTTGAGTGAAAAAAATTCGGCCTCAAATCCTTTTGGAAGGATACAAGTCTCTCTCTCTCTCTCTCTATATATATATATATATATATATATATATATATATATATATATATATATATATATATATATATGAGAAAAATGTATATCAGCCCGCGGGCTGAGAGTACTCTCTCAGCCTGCGGTGACGTGGCTCAATTTGTCACCTCACTGACTTGCGGCCCGCTTTTAGGGAGAAGTTAAATTACCAAATACCCCTTATGATAACTTTTCCTTATTGTTTATTATTATTTTTCCCCCCTTTTATTTTGCCGCTCTTTATAGGATATAAATTACTTTTCGCCTTATTTCGTTACCTCTTTTTTGAAAGATCTAGTTTCTCCTTTTCAGCCTGGGATAAATTTTTTTGAAAATATAAAATCTTTTCAGATCAATGTTTTCAGCCTGCGATAAAATTCTACTTTATAATTTTTTTTTTTTGTATATAATGTAGTCAGAGTCTTTGGTCGCATTGTATATTTAAACTGCGACCTTAGTCAAAGACTTTGGTCGCAGTGTACATGGTTAAATGCGACCAAGGTCGCAGTGTTGTTATTAATAAAGATGGCCAACAACTGCAATCTAAGGTTGTATTTCATGGTCTGCGACTTTGGTCGCAGTACGTTAAGTAAGTGTTTTCCTTTAGATTAACATGCATAGCGACCAAGGTCGACACTGCTGTTTTGGTTTAAGACTGCCGCCAGCAACTGCGACCAAGGTCGCCGTGTTGTTATTTTATTAAGTGTTGTTTTGGATTAAGTCATTTTTTTGAATCTAAATGAAAAATGAAAAGTTGTCTGTTGTCTGATGCGACTTGGAGTCACTCCGTGAGACGCTACCTGTCATAAAGATTTTATGAGATCTTTTTAACGTCAAGTCTACGTTGACGAACTCGCACCATTCGTTGTTTTCCGAAGCTGTTGTCCACGCGTCGGCTCTTCATTGGGTTTAGGCGTTAATGTCTTTTAATGCCAAACCGGCGCTGGCGGTTGGAGACCATTAAGGCCGACGGTTCTGATTAATGAACCATTAATTATGGTTATTATGGTCTGCCTATAAATAGGGCTCACACTCTCCCTTTAACAGCCCATAATTAGACTGTTTTCATTTGAGAGCAATTGCTTTGAGAATTTCCGCCTTCTTCAGAGTCTCTAACAGGGGCCTGCCTCCATGGATGAAGATGACCCTATGCACGAAGATGACCCAGAGCTTGATTGTCCTTTTTCAGGTTCGCTGGGCCTCTGGGAGAATATTTTGGCCGGTGAACTTTGGTCGTCCGCAAGAGAAGAAGTCATGGTCCTCGACGTCCACAGTTTTTTAATACACGGGGACCTCAATAACACCACTGCTCTTATTCAACAAGGGCTCTTTTGATGTTTAATCTTCTTTGTACTGCTATATTGTAACACTCAATCTTATTGTATAAGAGAGCGTTTTGTATCATTTTCACATGCCTGGAGATAAATGCCTGGACATAAATAAAAAGACCTCAATAACACCACTGCTCTTAGTCAACAATGGCTCTTTTTGATGTTTAGTTTTCTTTGTACTGCTATATTGTAACACTCAATCTTATTGTATAAGAGATCGTTTTGTATCATTTTCACATGCCTGGAGATAAATGCGTGGACATAAATAAAAAGCATATTTGTTTTTTAATAAACTACGACCTTTGGTCGCAGTCATGCATTGCAAACAAAACAACTTGGACCAGAGACGACACTGCGACCAAGGTCGCATAAGACTACAGTGCAAACAGAAACAACTGCGACCAGGGTCGACATTGCGACCAAAAATTGCGACTAAGCAACTGCTGCGGTGACGTGTCACCTCGTCGCAGTGTTGTTGTTGATTAAGACTAAAGACCAGCAACTGCGACCAAGATTGCAGATTATTTTTTTAAGACTGCGGCCATCAACTGCGACCAAGGTAGCAGTGTTGTTGTTGATTATTTATAAAGACCAGCAACTGCGACCAAGGTCGCAGTGATGTTGTTGATTAAGATTAAAGACCAGCAACTGCGACCAAGGTCGCTGTGTATTTTATTAAGACTAAACACCAACAACTGCGATCAAGGTCGCAGTTTATTTATTAAGACTACGGTCAGAAACTGCGACCAAGGTAGCAGTGTTGTTGTTGATTAAGACTAAAGACCAGCAACTGCGACCTTGGTTGCAGTTTATTTATTAAGTCTGCGTCCATGGTCGCAGTATTTCAACCAATACATAGTAGTAAAAAATGTAATTCACACAATTAACTTTAGAAAACAGATTTATATATATTTAAAAAGAAAAACAAAATACAATTTTTTAACTTCTAATCGTCGTCATCACCATCGTAATCAGATTCGTCGTCAAGAGTCATGCTTTCGTCTTCTGTATCGCTTTCGTCTTCTGTCTCTTCCTCCTCTTCAGGTACAGTCTCATCGTCGCTTTCTTCCTCTTCATGTTTGTGTTTTGATTCATCAATGAACTCCCAGAAAGGGTCGTCTGTATCAAGCTCAGATTCTGACCCGTAGCGAGACATTGTTTCAGAACTAAACATAAAATCATCATTTGATGATTGGCTTCTTTCCGGTGAAGACGGTGGTGATGGTGAAGACATTGTTTAAATGTATTGGCTTCTTTCCGGTGAAGACGGTGGTGATGGTGAAGACATTTTTTGAATGTATTTTCTGAACAGTGAGAGTAACGAGTTTGAGCAAAAATAACTTAGTATGTTTTTAATCCTTTGCTCATGACCCTTTATATATTTTTAATCCCGGAATTCCAAAAGGTTTAAGCTCTCGGACCACGTGAATATCTCTCAAATATATTTTCTATCTTTTCCCAAAAATTGTATACTTCCTAGGTGACTGTTCAGTTATCCAAAGCAGTTTAAAAGTTAATACACTATAATTTTAAATTACTTTGAACTCCAAAACAGTTCATTATTGCGACCATAGTCGCATTGGGAACTGATAAATGATTAAGTAACTGCGACCATAAATTGTCAACTGTTAGTCATCAAATATTTGTCCTTCGTATAATTTCTGAATGTTGTCTGATACTCCTATGAACAATTAAATTGGTTTTTTATATATATTATGCGACCATGGGACTGCGACTATGATCGCAGTACTGCGACTAAGGTCGCTGTGTTTAAGAACAGCGGTCGCAGTTTGATATGTAATTAAAAAGAGCTTTATAAGTTAATACAGTGAGAAAGAGACCTTACAAAAAAAGAGAATTAAAAGCTTTTTAAAAGAAGACAAATTTGGTTGAATATTAGAAGATCAGGAAATCCTAATCCTCGTCATTATCACCATCGTAAGCAGATTCGTCGTCTTCATTCTCCTGGTCTTCCTCTTCATCAGTTATTTCCTCATCATCTTCCGGTTTTTGAGATTTTTTTTTTCACCGATAAACTCCCAGAATGGATCGTCTATATCAAGCTCTTCGTCTGACCTGCTGCGAGAAAGCGAGCCTACAGCATCAGAGGTCATGCTTTCATCAATCATGTCTCCGTCAAGTGGCAGAGGAATAATGTCTTCCTCACTAACCCACATGAAAACTTCATCATCCTCATGAATAGGAGGATCAGTTAATACATTATTTGATGTAGTTAGATAGTCAAAAGGGTGAAGTCCAGACTGGTATCAGATTCACTAGAATATCCTGAGGAAAAAGGACCGGTGGGGGAACGATTGAAGTTGAAATCTACGTGATCAGAGGAAGAAGGTGGGGAAGACATGATTCAAGAATGAATTTTTTTTAGAAGTTTTTGAAATCAAATTGAGAAGGAAGAGCAAAAATATAGTTTTCAGGTATGAGATAATATATTAGTTACAAGCATTATATAAAGGTCAATATTGTGGAAGAACATGAATAGTAACAATAATTGTTACAGGGGACGGTTGAGTATGGTTTAATACGTGAAGTACAAATTAACTTTTATAGAATTGTTTGCCTATATCTTTAGATTACGTATGGTGCACATCTTTCCTTTCTCGGAGATTAACATTAGTGCGTCTCTTTTTTCTAGACTGTTGTTGTATCACGGTAGATATAATATTAATTACTTCTTTTACATAAGGCATGAGAAAGAAGATTGCGAATTTGGTCGCAGTACCGAAGGAGGTCGCATTGCTATACGATAGCATTTTTTTGTCTGGTATTCTTTATTTTGTATTAAGTCTGCGACCATGGAATGTTTTTTTACTTTCAATGCTAGAAGTCGCAGTCGTCATATAAAAGGGGTATTTTTGTCAATTTGTTTCACGATTGTTTAGGCGGGATTTTTTGATTTTTTTTGGCGCCCACACTCTGCGACCGATGTGTGGCCTATATTCAGCCACGTCCCGCAGGCTGAGAAACTCTCTCAGCCCGCAGGCTGAGGTACAGTAAGCCCTATATATATATATATATATATATATATATATATATATATATATATATATATATATATATATATATATATATATATAGTGCAGCTGGGTTACCTTCGAAAGTAGTAGCAATTAGATACTTCTACTTTTTTAACCATAGGATTATCTTTAAGATGCCTGCCAAAATAAATATTAAGAGAGCAGCTTAAGGGAGAATTCTCTGTTTCATTCGCGTTAAAAATAGAAAAAAGAAAATGAGAAATGCGACCTCGCATTTCTCTCTCCAGCCCTCGCTCGCTTTCGGTCTCGCGTTTTCTATCTATCACTTTCACAATTTAACATAGCTCATTTTCTTTTCTTTTTAAGAACTAAAAGAAGAACTTTGATCATTTTTTATAGCGTAAAAGAGAACTTGCAAAAAACTTCCATCGCTAGTCTCTCCTTGAGGATCAAGAGTCGTATAACCACTTGCTATCACAGTAGCATTGAGTACCTTACACTACTGTTATAAAGTTCAAAAATTCTGTATTTTTGTGTGTAGGTTCTAACTCGATCAAATTTTGGCGCCGTTGCTGGGGAGAGACAGTAACTCTATTTTGTTTACTTTATTGATTAACTTTCTTCTCTTTCTTGGTGTACAGATTCAACAATAAGGAAATTTTTGCTGCAGTGGATATATAAGTGGTCCTGAACTCTGCTCAAGAATGCAGAGCCCAGAAGCCCTCAGATTTGCTGCATTCCCGTGACAATCTGAGTAACTCTAACCTGTATTTTTTGTAGGTTGGCTGAATTACAAAATTTAGATATCTGTAGCTATTTATTTCCTTATTTGACTCACTATAAATAAATTTTTAATACAACAGTAAAAGGTTGATTGTAAATGCTAAAAACGGTTTAGACTTTGCATTTAGGCACGTGTCTATTTCGTTGCACCTTCTATTTACTGTTGAAGAGTGCTGGAGCCAAAGTATGTGCACATAGCATTTAGTATAAAGTTCATTCTTGTATGAAATATTGCTTAAGTGTTACGTTTTCTATATACTTGTACACTACACTGAACTAAATTAAGAGCCTGTCCTATAAACAAGATAAGGTGGGGAAGTCTTTGTAGGATCACCTAGAGGGGGTGAATAGGTGATGGCTAATCTAATGGTCACTAAATGCCAAATAATGCGGAATTAAAAACTATTATGACCTAAACAAACTATTTAAACTAAACACCACGTATAACACAAGAGTGTAGCCGAATTCCCCGTGAAGGACTCTGGACTAACTCCTCTAGATTCCCCTAGATAAGGGTTAAGGTGCCGCGTTGGCTCTCTTGGTTAAATACAAGTGTTAGCAAATAAACCCAAGCATATATCAATTAAGTACAATATGAATATCAAGCATGTAAGGATAAGCACAATAAAAACATGCAAGATATAAACAAAGAGACAAAGAGAGAGAGAGAGAGTGAGCAATCGCAAACGCAAGGGATTTGTTTCGAGGTTCGAGCACCCTTGCTCAACATCCCCGCCTTCGACACACGAAGGATTTTCACTATAATCGATCCCACCTGATCACTTCTCGGTGCCGCAACACCTACAATCCCTCGGACTCTCTAGTCCCGTACACATCGCAAGCCCACCGGCTCGCCGAGGCCGCACCTCAAACAAGAGTTCACACACGAACTCGAAACACCGCGAACGCACTCGTCCGCCTCCTCAAAGAAACAAGAAAAAGATCTCTTGGTGATCTAAACACTTTGATCACCAATAAAAACTCTCACTACAACACTCCTATAGGATGAATGTCAATGGATAGCTCAAGTGTTTGTGTGAGAAAAACAAGGATGAGAATGGTGGAGGAAAACTCAAGAAATCTCTTTTTAAACACTCTTGATAAAACTCTCCTTTTGATTGGAAATATTTGCTCTATAACAAGTGGAGAAAACCTCTTAAAAGAGTTGGAAAACTGGTGAAAAATCCACTTGAAAATCGTAGAGAAAACAGTCCCAAAATGGCCCAATTTATAGGGCTCCAAAAACTAGCCGTTGGAGGCCTGACAGAACTGTCGGTCGACCGTCCGGTCGACCGGCCAACGGTCATATTTCAGACCGTTGAGCCATCGGTCGACCGAGGCCTGGATACAGAGAGCAAGTCTCTCTGTCCGGTCGACCGGTCGGTCGACCGGGGCCTTTCTAGAGAGCAGAGCTCTCTGGACGGTCGACCGGGTTAGTTGACCGGCCCTCCTGCCAGAACTGGCGTGCACGTCTGTGCACGTTGGTCGACCGCCCGATCGACCGCCTTCAGCTTCGGTCGACCGGTCGGTCGACCGGCTGAAGCCAGGACAGAACTGTTAAGGGATTTAAAACTTGGTTTTTTTATTGAAATAAAATCCCATAAAATCACAAAAAATCTACAAAAATAGTTTTACCAATATACTTTGATAAACAAACATGCTTGCACAAAATCAAGGTATGTTACAAATGATTTGGACTATTTTTGTAATATAGAAAAATTGGCTCAAATGAAAACTGTATTTTTCCAAACTTGATTTTTCAAAACTTGTTTTTTCAAAACTTCACCAAATACAAAAACAAGATATTTAAACTCATTTGAAGTATAGTGTGTATGAATATGATCCACTACACAAACATGATGAAATATCTATGTTTTGACATTGAGCTCTAAATATGGTTTTGGTTAAAACGTGTAAACTTAGAATACCAAAAATCAAAACACTTGAAGTCTTCACTTGAATACCAGTTTGGTTTTTGGTTAAAATTCTTTTCTAAAACAAACTAATCAAGAGTGTGTATATATGTACTTGAGCAATCCACCAACTATTCTATCCTTTACATTTTATCTAAAAATAAAATCTTCTAAAAACAAACCTAGACTCAAGTCTTCATCTTCTTGAAGTCTTCACTTGAAGCTTTCTCATCTTCTCGACTTGGTCCAAACATGATCCAATGGCTCTTGGATCAAACCGTGCTAGCTCAAAACTTGACTTCAAATCCTTTATTGAAGCTATGCACCTACTAAGATCTTGATCATAAATCTGTCACTAATTAAACACAAGATCATTAGTACTATAACTACATGAGTTGATCATCATCAAAACTAGAGTGATGAGCCTTTGGGCCAACAATCTTTACTCTCTCTTAGCTTACAAATAATCTCCTCACTCACTAACCCAAGCTTAACTAAAACTGAGTAGACGCTGGCCCTAGGGACATCTCGGAGTCAAATAGGAGACTGACCTAAGGGAGAAGTTGTTAGAAGTTGACTCTTATCAAATCAGTGTCTAAGATTAGAGATTGAGGGGCGAAACCTCAAAGATCAGTGATTTGGCATAATTAGGCCTATTGATTAGTTACTGATACCTCCCACTGATCTTACCCCTACATGGCCGATTAACTTGTGGTCAGATTCTGTAATATACCCGTGGACAGTCTAACCAGTTAGGAGTCGTCTAGGTTAAGGTCTACCCTAACTTAGGTTAGATGTTTTTCTTTTTATTTGTTTATTTTTCTTTATTTGATTTTAACATTTCTTGTGTGATATGTCTTATAACATTTTTTTTCAATTTTAATGGTAATCCATATTACACCCCGACCTCTTTCTTGGATATTACCAACTCGGCATATCATAACTTTAACCAACCTAGTGTGCCGGATTGGTCTTATCTGAATCAATACATGCCCCAGTCCCAATACTATGAATAAGACTGGAATAATCATCACTACTCTTCACAAAGTCAATGGGGATACAACTCCCCCGAGTCATATTGTCAACCACCTTACCAAACCCAGCTTCATATACTCCTTCTCCTGAGCAATCATTAAAAGAATCAATTGACTGGGAAAAGAGGATGGAAGCCTTAGAAGAGCTTGAGCGACGAATTTAAATTCTAGAAGACTCAAAATCCTGTTAAAAATTTCAAATCATAGATCCTTACTCTATTTTTCAAGAAGAACATACCGACTTAGAAAAAAGTATGGAATCCATGATTCAATTCAAAAGTGATCCACTCGATATGATAGAAGCAAGACTAGTAGATAAAAAATATGCGTAGGAATATGGAACTCTCCTTACCCAATCTTTGACTATTCCCGACACTTCTAGCCATATTGATGAAAATCAAGATCATGGTATCATGAAGACTTTAACCAAAATTCAATTTCACCACAAAAACTTAGAACCTGACCATTATCAACTCATTGACGAATTGACAAGTTTTTATTTTAATGAGATTGAACTTGATTATGAAAATGAACCCGATCTCTAACTTTGTGATTCTGTTACCATCTTCGAATCTATATTGACTTCGGTATTCTTATCAAATTGGACCAATTTTCTGAGCCAATATTTATTCCTGTACCCATAAATTTAGAAATTGAATCACTAATTTTAGATAGTCACATTCCATTGTTGGGAAGAGAATGCGAATCTTAGTTCTTTGATTTGGACCCTATTATTGAACCAATACCGGCTCTCGAACTCAAAGTTAATTTTTTCGAGTTAGTATTGATTCTTGAATTTTTCATCTCAGAGCCCAAATCATCCATTCCACTAAATTACATTTTATTTTTGAACCAAGGTATTGAGCACAATGACTCTGTGATAATTTTTCAAGACTGGTCATATGAAGAGAATAAGTTTCAGGATAGGATCTTTCATGATCCTATTCATATTGGAGGCCATAAATATGTAAATAGAAAAGAGGTCAATAAAGGTAGATTTCATGAATCACCACATTATTTTGATCGGGTAGCAATGCTTGGCCCAATCCGACCTCCTCCGGAACCACCACCTTGAGGTAACATTATCCTTCCTTTTTTTTTCATACATTTAAGCATTCATTCATACATTGAGGACAATGCATGAGATAGGTGTGGGGAGGGTTTTAACATAACATAGGTTTTCTTTTTATTTAAAATAAAAAAGTTAACATTTTTCTTTAAAAAAACTTTTTGAAAAGAGAGCAATATTTTGACATATTTTTGGTAAGAAATTAAGTCCGTTTTAAGGAATAGGAGAATCTTAATTAGTATTTCTTATACTTGGTCATAATAAGATTATTTGTATGATTTATAAAATTAGAAAGAAAATTTGAAAAAGTAATTTAGTCTTGATTTTTACCTTGATGAAATATGCATGCTTTATACACTTAAATACTTAGGGTTAAAAAATAAAGATTCTTATGCTTTATATTATAAAAAGAAAAGAAATATATATATATATATATATATATATATATATATACTTATATAAAAATTCTCTGATTAAGCTGGGTATTTGTGCCTAATGAAACATGAGTATTCACATCTAAAAGTGGTCCATATAATAAAATCTTTAATTTTGGGGCTTTATTTGCTCGAGTCCTTAAGTCTTTGGGGTGTTTTTCTCACCCGATGCCCTAAGACCGTATAGTTTGGGAGTCACCGACTAAAGGCTCGTTACATGGGCTGATTAGAAAGCCTAATAAAACTAAAAAATAATATCACCAAAAATAAAAAAAATAAAACAAAATAAAATAAGACATAAGAGTTAAAGTTAAAGAACCCCGAATCAAAATTTCACTGTCACAAAGGTGCATATAACTTATGATAAAATAATAAACAAGATAAGAAATACAATTAGACTTCTTGCCTTGATTGATAACAAGTTTTTGAATAAAAACTAAGTTTAGAAATGAAAAGTTTGATTTTTCTATAACTTATAGATTACTTAATTCTTACAATAATACTTCAAATATTTTTCTCTTTCAAAATGTGTTTTCAAAATACTAATACTTTATTTCTCTTTCTTTATGAATTTTGTGGGTGTGATCCACTGAAAACCCGTATGAGATAAAACTCGTCCTCTAGGGGAACCTAGAGGTTTCATGCTCAGTGCAATCGCGTGACCTGCGGTTGTGGTCTAATAATCTTTGATTTAGTTTTGTTATTTTGCTCGAGTACGAGCAAAAGATAAGATCGTATACGTATTTTGCATTCTTTTCATTACACTCCTACATTTATTGTGTAATAAATCTACTAATTTTCTTTTCTTAAATATCTATTTTGCAGAAGATAATCATGCAAAGAAAGAGAATTAACCAAATAAATACCAGTTAAAATCAGATTTAATTGGATTTATTTGGTTAGCTAAGGATGATCGTAGAGATTTTGGTGAATCAATTCGATTAACTTAAAGATCTACGAGGATATCACCACATCCAGAACAAATTAAGAATTGGGGCAAATGTTCAGCTGAAAATCTAAGCAAATCAGAAAGATAACACCAAATGAAAACCGATAAAAATCAGATTTCTATAAATGCATTTTAATTAGCTAAAAATAACCGAGGATAATGTCAAATACAGAGTCTAAATTCAAAATCTAAAGGGATAAATGATAGAGAGAAGATCAACGGATGATGAAGCAATTTTGACTCAGACTCAGACTGCATAAATTTTAGTATTTGAATCATAATTTTCTCCACCAAAACTCAAATCTGATGATTCAAGATGATCCAGAAATAAGACTTAAAGGACTACAACTCTTACGTTGATCACTGTTTCTAATTCTATCAATTGTTAAGTTATATTTAGTAATCAATACGCCAATAAGCTGCAGATCAGAATTGAATATCCACATCAAATCAAGTTTGAAGATAAGGGGAGGATTTAAATTCAAAAATAGCTAGCTTCTCTTATCTTTCGACTCGTTTTATTATCCATTTCTATGCTATAAATACCCCACACATCAGAGGCAGAGAGACGATCAAGCAGAGAAGAATTCTTAGACTAGTTTTTTATTCTTTTTAGTGTAGGTTTTTATTTTCATTTTATATAATTTTTATTTCTTTGTAAGCATAGGTCAGACTAAGATTCATGTAAGTAAGAGAGGGAGCAGTGGCATATTCAGTTTAAGTATTTCAAACTTTTGTGGTCCGTATAGATTACACATGATACTCCATACAGGTAATGTCTCCATATCTTCAGGGTGAAAACAACCGCATCCAATTCTAGATCATGGGTAGAATAATTCTTTTCATGATTCTTCAGTTTCCTGGAGGCATAGGCGATAACTTTCTCCTACTGCATCATAACACATTCTAACCCTTACTTGGATGCATCACTATATATGACATATCTCTCGGTCCCTGAAGGTATGACTAGGACTGGGGCGAAATTTAGTCTATCCTTCAATTTTTGAAAGTTTTTCTTCTGGCTTTCACCCCAATTGAACTTGACACTTTTTCTGGTTAGTATGGTTAGGGGTAATGCTAGCTTAGAGAACCCTTTCAAAATCTTCGATGGCAACCTGCTAGGCCTAAGAAACTTCAGATCTCCTTAACATTTGTGGGTTGGGGCCAATCCTTGATCGCATCAATTTTTGCGGGGTCTACTAGCACTCCTTCACTAGATATAATGTGCCCAAGGAAGCTCACCTGGTCCAACTAGAACTCACACTTCTTAAACATCGCATACAATTGTTTTTCTCTTACTGTTTGGAGTATTATCCTCAAGTGCTCCCCAGGCTTCTTCTTATTCTTAGAGTAGACCAGTATGTCATCAATGAACACTACTACAAATCGATGAAGATAGAGTTGAAATATTCTGTTCATCATGTCCATAAATACCGCCGGGACATTAGTCAGCCCGAAAGGCATTATAAGGAATTCAAAATGCCCATATCTGATTCTGAAAGCAGTCTTAGATATGTCATCTTGTTTAATCTTCAATTGGTGATATGCTGATCTTAGATTAATCTTTGAGGACACGCTGACACCCTGAAGTTGGTTAAACAAATCATCAATCCTAGGGAGCGGATACTGGTTCTTGATGGTGACTTTTTTTAATTCTCTATAATCAATGCATAATCTCACACTCCCATCCTTCTTCTTAACAAATAGCACTAGGGCTCCCCAGGGTAACGCGCAAGGTCAGATAAACCCTTTGTCCAGCAGTTCCTGTAGTTGATCTTTTAATTCTTTCATTTCTATTGAAGCCATTCTATAAGACGCTTTAGAGATAGGGCCTGATTCTGGGAGCAAATCAATAGAGAATTCAATCTCTCTGTCCTGGGGTAAACCTGGCAACTCCTCTGGAAACACATTGGGGTATTCCTTCACCATTGCTATATCCTCTAACTTTGATTCAGTTTCCCTCTTATCTACTACGGCTGCTAGAAATCCCTGGCACCCTCATCTTAACAGTTTCATGGTCTTAAAAACTGATATGATCTGTATCTTCTCCCTATTCCTTACGCCTTCAAAGGTAAATTCTGGAATTCCTTTCATTTTGAAAGTTCCCTCTTATGGTAACAATCTACGTGGGCATGGTGTGTGGATAACCAATCATTCTGAGAATGGTATCATATCCCATACCTCCTAATCTTATTAGATCAACCCACATTTTTACTTCTCCTATCATAACTTCACATTCCTTTAAGCATTTACTAGCAATCAATTTTGTACCTAAAGAGGTTGACATAATTAGTTGAAATTCTAAGGGTTCCAGTTTCTTGTTTAAGTTCGATGCAAAAGTAGTAGAAATAAAAGAGTGTGTGTCTCAAAGGTCAAATAATATTCGGGCTGTATGCCCCATGATGCGGATAATACCTTCTACTATGACATTTGATATTTGAACTTCCTATTAGGTGAAGGCATTCATCTTTCCCTGAGTTCTAGGCAGTTGCACTGAAAATTGAGTCATTGCCGGTCTATTTGTATTGGACGATCGCCTGGAGGACTGTTGTGGTCCCAGAAATGGAGCAGTACCCATAGCCCGCTTTTTAGTCCCATATCCCAAACTCGGGTATTCAAGTAGCAGTGGACACTCCTTTCTTAAGTGACCAGTACTGTCATATATGAAACGTTGCCTGCCCTGAATACAGTACCCACATGGTTCCTGTTACATCTGGGGTACCATGGGTTTCTAGTTAAATTTAGAGGAGGCGGTGGTATCGATTGGGCCCGGTGCAAGAATCCTCCCTTATTCCCTATACCACCATGATATCTTGAAACAGGTACCACTGATGATCCCGTATTTCTATTAAATTTGAGATTTGAACCTCCAGAGCCATGTGTCTCCTGGTACTGGAAACGCTTAGATGGAGGAAATTCCTTGTTCGGGACTTCCTGATCTTCCATTATGTCCCGTTCGACTTCCAGTACCTTCTCCACAGTTTGAACATAGTTTTGAAGTTGAAACAAAACTAGTTTGCTTCTAATCTCAGGCCTTAATCTCCATACAAATCTCTTTGTTCTATCTGCTTCTTTCCGGACTAGCCCTACTGTATATCTTGACAGTTGTGTGAACCTGATATCACACTGACTTACCGATATTCGACTTTGCTTTAATTCTTATAACTCCAAGGCAAGCTTATCCTTTGCTACCCCAAGAATGTACTTCTCATTGAATTTCTTGACCAGGAAGTTCCAAGTGAGCTCTTCCCCTGTAGACTTAGCTCCGCCCTTTACCATCTTCCACTAATGTTCTGCCTCCCCTTGGACCATAAAGGTAGTAAAAGCTACTCTTTGACTTTCAGCACACTCCATGACATTTAGTACCTTCTCAATCTATCGAAGCCACTTCTCGGCTTGCATTGGGTCGGCCTCCCGTTTAAATGCTGACAGGTGCAGCTTCTAAAATTGCTCAAGAGCTTTATGCGTGTTGGTCTTTACTGTAAGCTGTGCCAATCACTTAGGCATGTTTTCAGGGATTCTCTGATCTACATTAAATTGTTCTGCCATGACCTCGTGGTTAGTAGGGGGATAGATACTCCCAGTCGTACTCTGCGGCGGGGCATTGCCTTCCGGATCAATATCATATGTTGGAAGATTCAAATCCATCTATTCCTAAAAGAACAAACAATCTATTAATAATAACATTCATAACATAAATCCTATGTATGAATGTGTGTGTGTGTGTAAACCACAACTTTCATGTACAACTTCAAAAAGTGTTACATGGACAAGATTTACAGTTAAACATATCTATTTAAAACATATAAAAAATATCATAATTAAGCACATTTTTCACAGGCATTTTCTTACAAAAATATATATACCTCCAACCCCAAAATGCTCAGAAAAATAGGCGAGCTAAGATATTCCTTTCTGAAATACTATACATCCATTTGTTGTTTAAGGATTCTCATTAGAGCTGGTAGAGCTTCCCTTTTTACGCTATCCTTTGGTCCCTTTCCTTTTGGGTTGATTTCCTTAGGGTCTTTCTCCTAGGGATCTTCCTCCTTGGGATCCTTCTCCTTTAGGTCTTCTTCATCGTGATCTTTTTCTCCTGGGTCTCCTTCTCCTTCTATCATGGTATCGTCACCACACCTCCAATAATCATGATCATCATACAGATCCCAATTTTAGGCCCAACTAGAGTTCCACCAAACTCCTCCAAAAGGTATCCTTCCTCGGGAATCTATCCCATCACTGAAGGTGGTATCAAGGCTCTCGGTCTTTGATAGATTTTCGATAATACTCTCAGCATCAACCACTTTATTTATGTTTTCTTCTCCCTCAATGCTAATATCATCATCATCCATGCCTAAAGAGTCATGAAAGATCATTTTCAGATTAGTCTCATCTGACTCGTAATCCCAATTTATAGTATTGCCTCCCAATTCGATCCACCCGATCCTGAGCTACCAGAGGAGAATCCTGACATCCCAGAGAATCCCATCTGTAGAATTAAAGGAGTCTTATCAGGTTCATTCCACATATATAAATCTCAAAATATTAAAACTATGGGGTCAGTAGGCTTGTAAATTCCAAAATATTGTATTAGGCGCTTTAAATTGACTATATGTTATTATTTTTACAATCTGAAGTAACTTTGACTTGCATAATATTTTAGCCATCCTCTCATTCCAGCGTCCCATACCACTGGCGTTCCATGCAAAAGGGCCCGCACCCTTTGCATGAGACATCCAAATTGAAGTATACGGGTACTTCAATTCGAATATAAGAGGACTGTTAAATATCCTGCATTTCAGATTTAGCCACATTCGTAAGAATTTACTATCCCCCTAAACTACCATTATCAATACAATCATACATATAATATACAAACATTAGCACTTCACTCATATCTCACTACACATATCTAACCTTGCCTATGTCAACCTGGCTCTGATACCAACTGTAATGGTCCCAGTTTTCAATATCCTCAACTAATATATACATCCTTATTAATCAATAGCTATCGTAATCATAACTGATTCCTCAAAATTTCGGCAACATCTACTTTATATTTTGTCACTTTGTCCAATGACAGAACATATAAATACTAGCCCACATGACTTATCATTAGTCTCAACAATATATATAAATATCAAACAATACCCACGCAGTATATTTACAATGATATGATCAAGATCTCACAAGAATGAACTCAGCTTTAGAAATTCGCCATACCATAACTTGTAAATAGAGGAACATATGGAATTAAGCTTTTACAACCACGAGTCCAAACTTTACTTACTTACATCTAGTTCATAACTACTACACTATCGTTAGACTAAAGCTATCCATATATGTACATACAAGTTTCAAGAAAAGATAACAAAAGAAATAGAACATTCTCAAAGAGTCACTGATCTACAATGAGTTCAACTCTGATTCTCCATTACATCCAAGTCTTCCTCAAGCAAGACCTTTGCCCTTGTTTTGTCCTGAAAATGTTTAACCAAACATAGGGTGAGCTTGGAAACTCAATGAGTAAACTCTCACCTTATGTACTAGAATTTTTTTTCACAATTTAGTAATTAGAAAGCAAAGGTTCATATATAGCAATTATTGTGATTATAACAAAGTTTTATAGGATGTCTCAACTACTATATGTCATTCTTCTTGTATTCTTATATATATATATATATATATATATATATATATATATATATATATATATATATATATATATATATATATATATATATATATATATATATATATATATATTATTTCAAACTTTCGGCTTATGGCTACCATTTACTTCTTCCCTATTAAGGATCTGGAAATGCATACTTTATTTATGTCAACTTGCTGTTGCAATAAATAAGGAATAACCAAATCTATAGATAGAACAAACATGAGTACACCATCTTCTTACCCCTCCGGCTCCCGCCGGTCCCTTCCTTCTATTAATACTTTTCAATATCACTGTCGTCTACCCCACCGGCTCCTTTCCGTCATCTAACCCTTTCTCATAACACCGTCTTCTAACCCCATCGGCTCCCGTCGATCCCTTCCTTCAATTTAACACTTTTTCATAATACCGTCTCCTAACCCCTCTGGCTCCCGCCGACCCTTCCTTCAATTTAACACACCCGAAATTAGCAACCTTACACATATAATTCATAACCAACTAATTACATAAATTATCACTCATATGGATTATACCGATTATATAAAGATATGCCAAACATATAAATTTGTATAAACACATATATCCTATCGTAAGATACATCCCCAAGGTAAATCTTAATCTACTATCAATCATAATAATCCAAGTCTATGCTATATTCCATTCAAATACATATACTTATAATCAATTCAAATAATTCCTACTTGGTTTCTGTTTTTACTTCATTTTGTGTTTCTTTTCCAATTACATTTAACTAATTTCTTTGTTCCTTGTGTATACCATTTATAACTACTAAATTCATCAAATTATTCAACCAATCCAAGTGCTCATTAGAGAAAATATATAAAAACAATACCTAATCAGAATATAACAAGTTCTTTTCCTACATAACACTCTCTAGCTAAATCAATTTAGGGTTGAGAGTTTACTCGCTTGTCTATGACAATTTCTTCATAAGATATCTGTCGTTTGTCCTTCCGAACAATAGCCCTAATGATTGAAACATAAAACTTTATATTAACATCGTAATCATCTAAAATTTTAGGAGATCACTTAAAGTTTTCTCTAGAAATTACTAGTTAAATCTTCAAGCTGAAATTATACTCTATGGTAATTGATTTTGGGCTTTTAAAGTTCAGATCTGGCCTAATTTCACCTCCTCTTGAATCTAGCCTTGGATGCATCTCCCCCCTCTCTCCGGCCTAGAACCCAGTACCTCCCCCAGCACAGCCGCACGCGCCTGGCTGTGCCTGCGCGGGCAGCCCGACCCCTCCCCCTTTTCCTATCCTACTGAGTGAAGAGAAGAGAAAATAAGGAGAGGGAGAAAGAGAAAGAGCTGATTTTGTGGGGGATTTTCTCAAGGAGGCGATGATTTTAGAGATTCTAGGTTATTTTGGGTAGCCATAAGGGAGAGATGAAATTCTGAAGAGAGGGGATGTGGGTAAGATGGGTATTAGGGTTCTCTTTTTAGTTATGTTTTTCATCTTTTAATTTCTCTTTTTACCACATGCTCCCTCCAACATTAAGAAGATCCTAACCCTAGATTTCTCTTTACACATGCATACCTACCCACATTATCTTTAAGGGATTTAATTAGTGTCATGACCATAGTTTATCATTGTATTAGTATACCCATTCATGAAATTAACACATAAACTAAATTATTTATAAACATAATACCCTCTTATTTGAGCTATTTAGTCTAAAAGTTAATCATTTGTTATAATATGATACCAGATAATTGGATCATTAGGGTGTTAAATCAGAATTACTTAAATTGGATGTTACAGAGTTTGTAGATTTAGATTAGATTCTGATATTTTTTGTTTTAGATTTGGATGAAACTTTATATGTGCCGTCCTTTTAGGCGGAATCGTATTTCTATTTCATTGTTAGACAAAAATGATTTTACTGTCACTCTTGGTAATTAAACACTTAGTTTACTTTTCAAATCTTAAGTTGTTGGCACTAGAATTCTGATTAGTGGTTATATAAATTTGAACTTCATGCTTTATATCCTGAATATTTATATGTTAAAAGCCTAGACAGTAAGCGAACATTAATTAAAGAATCATTAGGAAGTTAAGTGCTAGACGAAGTTCAGGCATCTTGGATTTGGTCTATACAGACATTTTTGATCCATTCCCTACAGCCTATTAGAATGACCATAGATACTTCATCATTTTTCCAGACCATTAGTTATGGGTACCTATACTTGATTCATGAGAAATTTCAATCACTGGACATGTTTAAATTCAATAAAGTTAAAGTTAAAAATCGACAGAATAGAAAAATTAAAGTCATTAGATCAGATCATGATGGTGAGTACTATGACATATCAGGTAAATGTCAAGGACCCTTTTTTTCAATTTTCGGAAAGAGCTTGGTATTGTAGCGTAATACACCTATAAGAGACACCTCGTCAAAATGGTGTGCTAAAAGATGAAAGCGCACGCTAAAGGACATGATTAGGAGTATGATAGCTCAGGCTACTCTACCAGAGTCATTATGGAGTGAAGCCTAAAACATGATTGTCTACCTCCTTAATAGAATACCTAGCAAAATAATAACTAAAATCCCATATGAGTTATAGACTGGGAAACATCCCAGTAATAGGCATCTCCATGTTTGGGGTTGTCTAGCTGAAGCTCGATCATATACTACATGAGAAGAAGTTAGACTCAAGGACAGTTAGCTGTTTATTCGTGGGGTATTCTGAGAAGTATAGAGGCTTTAGCTTTTACTGTCTCTCGACTAAGAACATAAAGACGGATAATGCTAAGTTTTTTTAAGGATATTCAGAAAAATGAGAGTCAACTACATAAAAATTTCACATTTGAAGAAGACCAGACTGTTATACCTATGACAACTGTTCCAAACAATGAAGTAGTTGTTCCACTTCAGCATGAAAATACAGTTATATCCTTACAAGGTACATATATATTTCATCCTAAAGTAGATCTGCTGATAAGGTAAAACCTAAAAATTCTGAACCACAAGTGTTTAGAAGATCAACTATGGAGAGGATATCAGCCATTGTAAATAACTATATAGTTTATCTTCAAGAGTATGAGTTTGACATAGGGCAAGAAGATGACCCCACATCCTTGAATGAGGCCAAATTCAGTATTCACTCTACTAAGTGGTCAAATGCCATGAAGATAAGTTAAAATCCATGAAGGATAATGATGTTTAGATTTAGTCGAGTTCCCAAAAGGAAAAAAACTGATTGAATGTAAATAGTATTCAAAACCAAGTGAGATTCGAAAGGCAATGTCGAAAGGTATAAGTCACATCTTATCACAAAGGAATTCACTCAAATAGAGGGCATTGACTATGGAGACTTTCTCCCTGTTTTTTCATGAAGAATTCTTTTAGAATTATCATGGCACTGACAGCTCACTTCGACACCAAATGGGTGTTAAGATTCCCTTCTTTAATGGGAGCACTGAAAAAAGAATCTGTATGGTGTAACCAGAAAGTTTTAAAGCGAAAGGATCGTACTATTTGGTTTGCAAATAAAAAAATTCATTTATGGTCTAAAGCAAGCATCCCGTCAATAGTATTTGAAATTTGATCAAGTAATATCCGATTTAGTTTTAAGGAGATTGCAGATGATCAATGCATTTACCATAAATTTAAAGAGAGTTGAGTTATTTCTTATGCTATATGTGAATGATATTCTACTAGCAAGTAATAATTTAGTTTTTTTTACTTGAGATCAAGAGTTTTCTCTCAAAGAACTTTGAGATAAAAGATCTTGGAGAAGCTTCTTTTGTAATAGGCATCCAGATTCAACGTGATAGGACACGTGGAATATTAAGTTTATCACAAAAGTCCTATATCGATAAGGTGCTAGATAGATGTGGCATGAAGAATTTCTCTAGGGGAGATAAGTTGAGTCTACTCTAATATCCTAAGAACGACTTACAGAAAGAGCAAATGAAAGACATTCTATATGCATCGGCAGTTGAAAGTCTGATGTATGCTCAAGTTTGTACCCGTCACACATATCATAAACCATTGAGAAACTTGCAGATACTTGATCAATCATGGGATTGATTACTGGAAGACTGCCAAGAAGGTAATGCAATATCTACAAAAGATTACATAAAATCTTTTCAGTTGCAGTTGATTGGATATACAGATTCAGATTATACTGGATGTATCAATAATAGAAAGTGCACTTCAGATTATATCTTTTTTGATTATAAGAAGATGGTGAGTTTAGTCGAGAGTCCATTATAGTTAAACTGTGACAATAAGAGCTATAAAGCTCTACTGCAATAGTGACAAGAGTTCTGCAAAGTCGAAGCATATCTGTTGACACTTTAAAAAAGACAAGATTCTTGATTAGCCTGAACAATATCTAAACTTGTTAACATTTACAAAAGACAAGTGACAGACAAGCTGACGACCAGTTCTGTACCCATCTCCGAGGGACAGATCAGCAACTTGGACTCTACTGATCCAGTAAAGCAGACAGTTGAGCCTAGATTATCTTTGAAGAGACCTAAGCAGGTCTAAGATGCTAAGTTAGCTCAACACTTAGCATCACATGAGCCCAAGGGGATGGCCTCGCCTGAGAGGCTAAGTTTGTCCAACTTCACCTTGAAGCCGTTCAAAGCTCTATCAGTAAGCTAACTTATAGCTTCGCCTGAAGCGCTCAGTTAACTCCGCAGAGAGTTAGCTTCGCTCGAGGCCATACACGCAACCGCGCAGAAGGGTGGTCGGTAGCTTTGCCACAGATGTTTATCCAGCTCCGCTGAAGAGCTTTCTTCTGATTTCGCCAGATGCTCCTTCTAGCTCCGATGTGAGCTCAATGCGGCAGCTCCGCTGCGGGTCTGTTATGTTCAACCTTTGACTAATCAAATCTCCAAATGAGATCAAATCAATTCAAGATCAAGATCAAATCTAATCAAGATCAAATCTGAGATCAAATTTTAGCAGTTGCTCGCCATAATCTCTTGACTCTCCTAAAACAAGTATGAAGATCAGGGGAGATCTTTTAATTATTTGGAAAAAATCAAAACATCTAACTTCACAGAAGCTGATTCTAGCCTCGCAGTAAGGCTACTTTCTAGATTTAAATAGATTGACTCAATCTGTTTTCAGATTTTTAAGGGACAATTATACCCCTGCTCTCCCTATAAATAACCCACCAGGGGTACACGGAGAGGGACAATACGCAAGAGGCATAAGCACACACGCGCACAGAGAGAGAGAGGGCTAAACAGAGATCTATTATTTTACTTTCAAGAATTCATAGAATTCAGAGAACTGCTCTCTAATCAGGGTGCTGATACCCTAAGATCTTCCTCACAAGGAATCTCCGAAACCAGGCGAGAAGGAATTCCTAAGTGGATGCAGTTCAAGAAGTAACAAGAGGGTTCTACCAACCTTCTGTTCTCCGATTCCCCAAACCAGGTGAGAAATCGATCGCATCGTCAAAGGGATAAAGTGGTCGCGCACTGACCAGACTCCTATCGACACACTTCTCTAGAATCTCAGAGGAGATCTACTTGTAATCTTTTTAAAATACTTGTAATTTAGCTCCTCAACCTCTTTTTTGTAAGTTTTCCCTTTGCAAAATCAATGGAAAATAAGATGGCGACTCCGCTGGGGAACGAATTCTCTACTGTTGAGAATCAAGTGTCGCAATGCGACGAACAGACCTTTGGGTCTATCTCTGAATTCAAGGAAGCCAGTGTGGCCAGAGTCCTTCTTGTTGGCCCAAAGGCCTTCGACTCTAGTTTTGATGATGATTAACTCATGTAGTTATGTGTACTAATAATCTTGTGATGTTTTGGTTTCATTTATTTCCCAAAGATTTTCTTTTAGTTGGTGATAGCTTCAACAAGATGGTTTGGAAGCTTTCACAAAGTGATTCAAGAGCCTAAGCATTAAAGATGACATCTAGCACTCATTGGAGTCAAGCTTGGTGAATCACGGTTTGGACCGAGTCAACTTGGAGACGGCGCTCTACAAGAAGACTTAGGTATCCATAGTTTTAGTTTTGTGTTTAGATCCCAAATTGTAAAGATTAGAATAGTATGATATGCTCAAGTACACAACACACACACATAAATTCAATATGTTTGGTTTTTGATTGAATCGGTTTTGGATTTCAAATACATATATCGGGTTTTGAATTTGAACCAGTTTTAGTTCTACTGATCTGCTTGACACCCTTCTATAGTTATTATCATAACTTTTATTTTTATATTCAAATAACATGATTTAACTTGCATTTCAAAGATACCTTTCAGGTCTAAATTTCTTATTTAATAACCATTTTCAGATTCTAATTTTAAAGTTGTCAAATATTTAGTTGAAATCTGTTCTTGTTCTGAAAATAGCTTACAGTTTCTGTTTTGACACCTGTCAGTGTTTTATTGATAACTTTCGCATCCAAACTGATATTGAGTTGATTTCAGTTGCATTAAAAAGATAACTTAAAGTTCTACAAATTATTCCTATATACCTTTTTATGAATTCGAACGTTTTCAGCCTGAAAAATGTGCTCCTATCTGACCTATTTTGTTGAACAGCCAGGCTGGGCCGGTCGACAAGTCCGGTCGACCGTGCCAAGCCTACGGTCGACCGGCCGGTCGACCGGACGTGCACGAAACCGTGCACGTCGGCTGTTTCTGTAGATGGTCGACCGTGCGGTCGACCGACTGTAAGCAGATTGGTCTCTGTTTGTTTGGGTCGACCGCCAGGTCGACCGGCAGCTGTGAAACGGCTGTATTTTGACCGTTGGACGGTCGACCGTGCGGTCGACCGGCAGGGTATTTCTGGCAATTCTGCTGCCAACGGCTATTTTCCAGATTTGCCTATAAATACCCCATTTGAGAGAGTTTTTCTCTAAGAATTTTTGGGCTAAAATTTTCATTCTCTCAGGTGTTTTTGCTGCAATCAAAATAGGTTTTGGATTCAAATTGAACAATCTTTTGGTGTTTTCTTTAGGGTTTGAAAAATCAAAGAAAAGGATTTTGGGAAAAGCTTTTGAATTGAACTTCTCTATATTGGTTTTGATTTCACCCCTTAGAATAGTTTATTGGTATCTAGTTTACTCTAGATATGTTTCTTTTTGATATAAAATGTTGTTTTTTTTTATTTCAATGCCTTGTTTAGATTTCAATTGTTTAATTTCAAATTGAATCTGGCATTACCTAAATTTTGTTATTTTCATTTGATATCATAATGACCTTCATAGTTATATTATTTCACTTCTGGCTAAATCTTCGAGGCAAGTCTCCATGGAGACAGATGAGGCTCTCTGCGAGCCTACCATGGTCCTCTGGCGCAACAAGGAAGCAGGCCCGCAATACAAAGATCAGAATCTTCAAACTGTCACCTTCGAAAGCCTAGTCGTTCACTTCGACCAAGGAAAATTCGAAGAACTCCTCTCTGGGGTGCCCAATGCTCCATGCACGGAAGCATAGAAAGGTCTCCATGGCTAAGGTTTCAGAACAGAAACCGAATGCAAAATCCTTCCAACACCTCCCAGCCTCGCGTGTGGCTAGTCAGGTTCCCTGCGAACCTAAGTCTCCTCTTTCAAAGCAGATATAGAGGCCAAAGCAGAAGGCTTTGTATGAAGCCTCAGGCGTAACTACGCTACAAGTTCGTATCTCTCACGAAGGAAAAGGCAAGGAGCCTGCCTGTTCTGACGAGACTGCTAGCCGCGAAGTTACAACGGCGATCACGCCTTCGCCTAAGTCAGGAGCAGTAACTCCTCGTGCCAGCCTCATTCTTATGAGCGAAGCTACTGATACAGTACCTCAGGGTACGCATGATGTTCGCACCCGTGAAGTTGGAACAAGAGCACCACAGTGTGCTAAACTCGCTCTTTGCAGCGAAGCTAAGGGATTGACCCTAAGTACTGATAGCGGTGCTTATGCAGCTTTAGCGCCCAAGGGCATTTTCAAAGCTTTTAGCTACAAATTTAGAGCCAAAGCACTATCTAGGGCTAATCACCTTCGCAGCAACATAGCAGATAAAGCACCACAGCGTGCTTCACTCCCTAGTTCATCAAGCGCTAAGCTTGCCCTTCGCAGCGGAGCTAAGGGATCGTCCCTAAGTGTTGACAGCGGTGCTTATGTAGCTTCAGCACCCAAGGACATTCCCAAGGGTCTTAGCCACGAAGTTAGGGCTAAAACACTATTTAGTGCTAATTACCTCTGTGGTGATAAAAAGAACAAGACGTCATCCTATGCGCAATCCAACAGAACCTCTGCGCTGGATCGTTTAGGCCCAACTTGGTCTAACTTGCGAGAATTCTTGACAAGCAAACAGAAGTCGGAAACTTTTCAAACTTCTCCCTCCTGTTGTCAATAAGTGGGATGTCAGTTGGTGACAGTCCACTTAGTCCATTGCCGGCTAGGACCAATCCTCACCTCTCCTCCAAGTCGACGATCAGTTTTGATCCACTATTGATGCAAGCTTCAGTAAAACATCGCAAAAGGAGCGTATCGCAAGATCTTCCCTCTGCATCCGTTAACATGATCAGAAGGGGACGAGAGCTGCGTAGGGACAGACGAGCGTCGCATGACACTCCCTCCAGTTCTCCAGATCTGGATTATAGTCCAGGCCTCGGCGAAGTCTTGGTACGCAAAGAGGGTGTCTTTCGAAACACCAGATCTAGGGTTGTAATACCCTACAGTTATGAGCATACATCCACCTAGGAATCTCAAAGAGCTTATAGGCTTGCAAGGTAGACTGGTTCATATTAGAAGATTCATCGCAAATTTCTCAAGCCGCTGTCAATTGTTCACCCGACTCATGAAAAAGGGTGTTTCCTTTGTATGGATCAAGCTTGTCAGGAAGCTTACGAGGGGATCAAGAGATATCTCACAAAACCTCCAGTCCTAGTGGCTCCCACATCAGGGAAACTATTCTTGCTTTGTGTGAAAGCTATGGACCAATCTCTTGGCGCCCTGCTTGCTCAAAGAGACGATAATGGTAACGAACAGGCTATTTATTATCTGAGCAGGACTCTAATAGGGGCGAAATCTCAATATAATCCTATTGAGAAGGAGTGCATGCTCTTGTCTTTGCCGTTCAGAAGACACGACATTATTTGGTCAGCCAAACCATACATGTCATTTCCAGAGTGAATCCTTTGCGTCTTCTCATGACGAAGCCAGGATCATTGACTCAAGATTAACTAAATGGGTGCTTCTTTTGTCTCAATACGACATGCTCTTTATCCCACAAAAGGCGGTTAAAGGCCAGGTCCTCGCAGAGTTCTTGGCTGCTTTTCCAGTTCTGAAACACTCAAAACTTCATGAAGACATTCCAGATGAAGTCTTTGAATCTAATATAACTTCAGAAGATGAAGTATGGCAGATGTTCTTTGATGGAGCATCACGAATAGGCCCTAAAGGCAGGATCATTGCCGGCGTGGGGGTTGTGTTTATCTCTCCACAAAATCACGTCCTTCATAGAGCATTTTCTCTGACGGAATCATGCTCCAACAATGTAGCAGAATATAATGCTCTACTTATTGGTCTTCAGCTTGCCATGGAATGGGGTACGCTACCTTAAAGCTTACGGTGATTCAAAACTGATTATCAATCAGGTTAAATGCGAATATGAGGTCCGTCACGAGGATTTGGTGCCTTATTATCACACAGTCATCGAATTGACTAATCTATTTGATGGCTTTTACATCGGGCATGTATCTCGATCTCAAAATACTAAGGCGGATGCTCTTGCTGCATTAGTAACAACGCTAGCCTTGCCAGTCGACACCGAGTATCACCTTACAGTGGCGACTCGACACCTTGTCTGCTCTAAACATATGTTAAGAACCAGAGAGGTTTATAATATCTCGACGGATCTTGAGCCGAGAGATTGGCGATTTCCTTTCATCGACTATGCTCTACACGGTCTGCTGCCAGACAATCCCAAAGAAGCGGCATCTATCAGACGAAGGTCTCTCTATTTTTACTATGATCCGACTCTGAAGACACTTTACCGTCATTCATATGACGGTGTCCTCCTCCGTTGCCTTTCTAATTCAGAGGCGTAGGAAGTGCTTAAAGAAGCACACGATGGCATATGCGGAGCTCATCAGCCAGGTCCAAAACTTAAAGATCGATTGCACAAGCTTGGATATTATTGGCCAACCATGATAGCCGACGCCATCCAATATGCACGAAGTGTAAAGCATGTCAAATTCATGCGGACTTCATACACGAGCCTCCGGAGTTGCTCCACCCAACTACTGCTTCATGGCCATTTGAAGTATGGGAATCGATGTCGTAGGGCCAATCAGCCCCTCTTCGACAAAAGGACACCGGTTTATCCTGGCAATAACCGATTACTTTTCAAAGTGGGGGGAAGCCATACCACTGGTTGAAGTCAAAATCTCTAACGTGGTTAATTTCATCAAAACACCATATCATCTATCGATTCGGTGTCCCTAGGCGGATCATCCATGATAACGATCCCCAATTCATAAGCCAGGTATTCTACCGATTCTGTGATAAATACCGAATTTAGAATATGGCTTCAACTGCCTATAATCCCGCCGCTAATGGCTTGGCAGAAGCATTCAAAAAGACAATCATTAAGCTACTCAAAAAGTTCGTCTTCTCGAATAAGCGAGATTGGAATGAGAATCTTAGCGATGTCTTTGGGCCTATCGGACCACGGTTCGGACCCCGACAGGCAATACGCCTTTTTTCCTGGTGTATGGGTGTGAAGCAGTCATACCGTTAGAAATCTAGATGCCGTCATTACGAGTCTCTCTGATCACTAAGATCACATCAGAGGACAATGATCGGTTGCGTCTTCAAGAGCTCAAAGCCCTAGATGAAAAGCGGTTACAAGCTCAGCAGTATATTGAGTTGTACCAAGCCCGGATCTTAAAAGCCTTCAATAAGAAGGTCAAACAAAGAGTCTTCCAGAAAGGAGATTTGGTTTTAGCCGTCAAACGACCAATGATCATGACTTACAAAACCAAAGGCAAATTTTAGCCTAAATGGGAGGGACCGTTTGTAATAGAAACAGTCTATTCAAATGAAGCATATCGCCTTATGACTTCAGATGGTGATTTACTCATGATGCCGATCAATGGCAAGTTCTTAAAGAAGTATTATCCTTAATTAAGGATCATTCTCATGATCAAGTTAACATTACACCTCTGATCAAGACCTTCAAATCCAACGTACGCAGAAGGAGCGCCCCTCTCTTCCTCCAAATGAGATTATACAACCATAAACCAGTAGGAAGCTGATTATACACTGGTTGTCTCAAAGAAGAATCATGGTTACACACGTACTAACCAAATGATCCAACACCTTTAACGGTTAAGGATAGAGAAAAATGTTGGCCTTTAAGCCCAATATAAGTCCTCGACAACTCATCTGCTGAGGGGAATAGCATGGCTAGCCCGACTCAAACGGTAGTTGGTAAAGGCATATCAAACCCATTGATAGCTGAGGATTTGCTAAAAATCCTAAGGGACTTGTTCCCATTTGATTCCCTCTCCAAAATCACTTACCAATTCTCATCCATGGAATGGTAAGACCACATATAAAGATCTTTTCATCCATTTCGCTGTTAAGTTAACATTAAACCTATGACAGTGATTTCCTCATTTTTCTCAGTGAGAACGAGACCTTTCCATGCTATGTTTAACACTACACCTCTAGCATCCATTTCGCTGTTAAGTTAACAGTAAACCTATGACAGTGATCTACTCATTTTTCTCAGTGAGAACGAGATCTTTCCATGCTATGTTTAACACTACACCTCTGGCATCCATTTCGTTGTTAACATTAAACTTATGACAGTGATCTACTCGTTTTTCTCAGTGAGAATGAGACCTTTCCATGCTATGTTTAACACTACACCTTTGGCATCCATTTCGCTGTTAAGTTAACATTAAACCTATGACAGTATTCCCCTCGATTTTCGCAATGAAAATGAGACCTTTTCATGCTATGTTTAACACTACACCTTTGGTATCCATTTCGCTGTTAAGTTAACATTAAACCTATGACAGTGATCCCCTCGATTTTCACAATGAAAACGAGATCTTTCCATGCTATGTTTAACACTACACCTCTGGCATATCTTTTTGTCAAGTTAACATTACACCTCTGACAAACTGCTTTCTGAATTCCAATGAAGTTCCTTTTTTGTCACGTTAACATTACACCTCTGACATATGATCTTTTATGGGATTCACTTCCTAGTTCCCTAGCAAGTTTCTTGAGTCCCACTCAGTCTTTGGTGGACTTTTCGGGTTGTCACGTTAACAATATACCTCTGACAATTTCTTCGAAGTCCCAACAAAATTTTGAGCTTGGTGGCTTCTCAATCGGTTACGTCATTGCGACCTCTGAACCGGCAGATAGCCAAGTCTCATCTTTCAGTCCGGTAAGGACCATTTCTTTGTCATTATACTACAAATTTTGAGCTTGGTGGCTTCTCAATCGGTTACGTCATTGCGACCTCTGAACCGGCAGATAGCCAAGTCTCGTCTTTCAGTCCAGTAAGGACTATTTCTTTGTTATTATACGATAAATTTGAGTTGATGGCTTCTCAATCGGTTACGTCATTGCGACCTCTGAACCGGTAGATAGCCAAGCTCATCTTTCAGTCCGGCAAGGACTATTTCTTTGACAAAATTTTGAGCTTGGGGGCTTCTCAATCGGTTATGTCATTGCGACCTCTGAACCGGCAGATAGTCGGTCTCATCTTATCAGTCCAGTAAGTACTATCTTCTCAAATGGCTGCAATACAACTTGAAAGGAAGAATTCATAAGATAAAACAAGTTGGAAATGCAACAGGGGAGTCAAATAAAATCACTTTTTATTGATTCCAAAAGAGGGATACATGAATGCACAGATTACAAGCTACAACTGCGCTTCATAGGACTTGATCTGTTCTTCAAGAGTGGCCATCCTTGTCTTCCTCTCTTCAGCAGCCCTGATAAGCGCCTGCGACCTCAACTCGACCTCATTAAAGCTCGCTGTCTGGGCCAAGCGAGGTTCAATTTCAACCAAGGTAGCCCTCTGTGCTAGCTCCTGCCGCAATACTTCGTCATTCTGGGCCTTAAGCTGTTCAAGCCGGGCAGTCTCTTCAAGACGCACTGGTTCAGCCTTAGACAAAAGGAGATTAGCCTTCCTGATCATTTCCCTGGCCTTTTCAATTTTATCCTCAGCGTCAAGAAGAGCACTGCTAGAAGCGTCTATGGCATCTTCGAGCTCTACTTTCCTTATCTCCAAGGATTTCAAATCAGAAGAAATTGCCTTAGCAGCTTCCTGAGCGGCGAGATGAGCTTTATGCATTTGAGCAATAAGATGCACAAGCTGTTCATTAACTGAAGACTCCAGATCTGAATGGCTAAGACGGTGCCATTCATCCACATCCCTCTCGAGTCTGTCCACCAGAAGCTCTAATGTGGCGGCCTGGTCATCACCTCCAAAGTCCCGGATACTGTCGATGCTTCAGGAGAGGACCCCCTTTAAAGCAGAGAATGAGGTGGTCAAGCCCTTCAAAACCAAAGTAATAGATCGCTTCATGCTCTTATAAAAGCTGTCGACTAACTCAATCACGAATTCATTCTCAACCTCAATTACTCCCGGCAAATGAGCAGCCCCTGAAGACAGAGTTTCCACTGGCTTTATTGACACTACTGTGGAAGGAATAGTAGAAGCACTGGCTGGAGTAATACGAGGGGTCGTCGGTGATCTTAGAGGAGTCCTCATCGAAACCAGTACACCAGCCACAACTGAGGTAGGGCTAGTGACTATTTCCGGGAGAGCTGGCTCAACCACCAATGTTGGAAAAGTAGGACTGGTAATCACCTTCAGCTCCGCGCCTTGCAAGATAAGCGGCACGGGCGGAATCAATGGCATCTCACTTACCGATATAGTTAGAAGTGAGGTTGGTTCTATGACTACCGTTTCCTCAATCTCATTCCCTCTGGCTGGTTCAGGCTAATAAGAGGGCAACCGTGATACAAGCATCCAACTCGGCAGCATCCGCCGCGGTCGAAGTACTTACTTCACCCCTGGTTCCCTCAGGAAGATTGGTTGGCTCTCTTGAAGTCGATGCACCCAGAGGCGGAGCACCTACAACAAGACTTTATTTAAGCAAGGCATAATAAATAGCAGGAGTCAAAAAGTCAAAACACTACCAAGAGATGATGTCGCCTCAATCGTCTTGACGGCTGCATCAGTCCCTGCAGGCTCCATTGGAAAATCTTTGGCAGAATCAACACGGACGGCCGGCTCACCTTCACTTGCCGAACCCTCTGTGGTCTACCCAAAAGAGCTAGAGGCTACAGGACTTCCTTTTGAAGTCCCAGCACCCGAAGGACCTACATCAGCCGCATCACCTCCAGACTCTTCCGAGACGGCGAAATAGCCAGCTTCATCGCCTTCTCTATAAGTGAACAGGGGATCATAAATGCTCCCCCTGTTCTCCGGTAGCCTCAGCTCTCGGGCTTCTTACCGCCTCAATTCCTAAATCATAAAGTAAGCAATGAGCTATATGGAACACACAAGAAGTATATTATAAGAACGGAGCTGATCTTACCCGGGTCTGGAGCAGCTTTACCAGTGGTCTGCCTAGGAGCCGACAATCTAATGATTAATGGAGTAGGAGGGGAGGCACTGCAGATGATTCGCCCTCTGCAATAACCGTAGAAGCGTAGCGACGAGGCTTCTTCACTACCCTCTTCCTACGAGATCCACCTTCCCATTTTCGCTTGAAGTAGACGTCAAGATCTTCTTTCTCCACTTCTTCTACATCAACATGTTCCATGGGGGCCGTGCCTAACCCACTAGAAGTAGCTTTTGGAGCCTTAGCACCTGTATCCGCTTCAAAGCGAGGACTTCCTGCATCCGAGGCTTCGCTATCATCAAACAACAATGAATTCCCCAAGGCCTGAAACACGGATCCTCTTACCCTCGCTCTTCTCAGTGACCTTTCGCTTCAGTCGCTGAGAGATTAACTTCACACACAAGGAATTAATAGAAAATCTAGTGGGTGTGGAGTTCGAAGTTCTATACCACTGGCAGAATCCCAGGGTTGTCAGAAAGTTCGGAGTCCTTAGCGGCGTGCACAGTCGCGCCTCAGTACAGCCAGCAATGAAGAACCGCCAGACACGAGCTCCATCGATGAGACTCCCCATGAAGGCCAAACCGCTGTTTGGATTGTCTACATACAGTTGGTCATACCCAAACTGACGGGCAAACCGACTCGGAACATAGGGCTCCAGGTAACAGGTGTCCCCACTTCTATACAACAAGTGTGATGGCCAGATGCTAACCAAACATTCGAAGACTCCCCGACTCAATGACGTCTGCCGTTCTTCTACATCCTTGAATTCTTTACCATAGCCTGCATCGCGAATGTAGGGGAAGCATCAAAAAAGGCTATAAACGTCATGATGGCATAACAATTTATGGACCGCAACCACATAAGTCTTTGACCACGAACACCCCTCGAATCAACGGAGAAGCGCCATGCAAATACCTTCTGGGGGCTCCTCTCCGGCTTGGATAATGGAAGAGCAGTGAAGGGTGAACCATGCTATCAAATAAGTATATGGCAAACCTATTCTAGGGTTTGGTCCGTCGCGAGGCAAGATAGTCCCTTTCCCGGCTTCGTTGCTGGTGGCCTACAGAAAGCCTCCGTCAATTCACGAAAGCCTCTTTGAATAAAACATACCATGGCTGGAAGAAGTCAAGAGAACGACCATGGACTAGATGAACGCCAGGCTATATGACAGCCGGATGAATAACATCGCCAGACGAAGACGGCTCCACACATCTCTTCAATCAGACCGTCAGAAAACCAGCAAGAAGTGCCTTCCAGGATGTCGGTCGACGAGCCTAGTGGTGGAAACTCCAAAGAATATAGCCTTTCTCATATGGTCCGTTATCTTCTTCCAGAATTAGATCCCCTTGAGAGTGCTCTTGCATCCGGCGAAAGATGTCTTCATCTGCAACTCCACAATGAGCCACTTTAGGAGTACCTTCCAAGTCGGGGAACAAATAATTTTCCCAGCTCTTCAAACTGCATGAAGCTCCCTTACTGCTCCCATGCATGCTGGAGCAAATGTATAGGTGACACATCAATTCCCGGTAGGTCTCAAATAAAGCGGGCTCCTGCTTCTCTAGAAGTGCCAATTCCGCCTCATACGGAAAATATTCTTCATATGGGAGAGACCCCAAAGGCAGAGCAGAGACTTCCCACATTTCGTGCAGATCCATGCCCAATTCGCCAATAGGGATGAAGAAGGTCCCTGTAACTGGGCAGTACAACTCAAAGATGGCGTAGAAATTCATTACGCTCATCTGAATGCCATAACAAGTCGCCCTGACGGCCTCATAGAGTCTCAGCCTCTCCAGATCCTCCTCAAAATGAGCAAGAACATATAGAGTCAAGTCCCTCCACCATGCCTTGGGAGGGTGAATCCACCCCGGAGTCCTGAAATCAGTGGCTGGATAATTGCCACAAACCTTAAAGAACTGATTCCAAGGGTCTGAGCCACCGCGGGATTTTCTCCCACTGGGATGTTCGGAAGTACGTTCCCAGGATGAAGACCTAATATGCAGCGAGGAGGACCCGTCCTTGTGTAACCGGGGGATGGAATTATCAACTTCCCTACGTGAACGGAATCAGTAGTCTGCGTCACTCGCCACTGCATCTTTCGAGCCCTCGTCACACATTGAAAGAAGGACAAGGGAAAATGCTGCTTGCTAGATGGGAGATAGTACTTCTCACCATCCAATTTGAAAATCCACTGCCCCTCTCCGGCTAGCAGCTGGTGATTGTTGTCTGGCGCTGCATCTTCGAACATGAAGCCGTGCTTCCGATAGATTCTTCAGTCGGAATCTTCAAGGGGAGCAGTAGTTAAGATGCTCCTCATGATGCGCTAATCCCCATCATGAATAAGTGCATCCCGAGCAGGAGCGCTTCGCTCGCTGAATAGCGAAGCCTGCCCTTGAAATTGTAGGCTGACATTGCAATCTAGCCCCCTGGCTGTGCCAAAGAGACTGTTCAGAGGACCAGGAGTATAGTGCACTGCAAAAATAAGGAGAAACTATGATTAGTTCATCAGCCAAACGAGAGCTAAAACAAGAATGTAATTTTTGTTAAGGCATAGCTTCGCTCTCCGAGCGAAGTTGGCCTAACAATAGCTTGCCCCGAAGCTTAGCTTCGCAGCTGCAGCTTAACTCCGCACTCCACACGAAGGAAGGAGGCAGGAAAATATCCAAGTGTTAGCTTAGATCTAGAAGCTTGACCTCGAACAACGGAACGCGACGAAGCCCCAGGGGCTAACTTCGTCAGAAGGATACTATTGCCTAAAATTTGTTTTAAGGGCATTAAGGTCTTTTTTAGTTACACTCCAAAGCTTAGCTTCGCACCCTATCATTCAATAGGATGTGAACCGCCTAAGGGATAGCTTCGCCGGAAGCTTGGATAAGAAACTCTTCAGTTCTTAAAAAAATTCCAATCAAGAAATTAAGAAAAATTCAGGGAATTAAACTCCTTAAGATCACAAGATCATGATTGATCGCTCTAGATTCCTCAGAAGATAGCCAGAAATTGGCTTTAAAAGAGAGATGAAAATCTCTGATACCCGCGATAGGTCGTTCGATGACCAGAGGAGGAGAAGGACCCGCCATCGTAGAGGTTGCCACCTCTTTTCCTGCTCGTCTTTTGAGAGCCATTAGAGAACTGAAGTTCTTAAAATTCCAAACGAAGGAGGAAGAAGAAGAAGAGGAGTCAGAGTGCTCTGAAAATTCAAAGAGAAGAGATGCTTTCTCTTTAGCCCGATCAGGCTTTTATAAGCTGATGATTGACTAAATGTCGCTCCTCGAAAGGAGCACAGGCAGTCATTTCAAATTAATTTGAAACGGCGCCTAAAGCGCCTTCCCAAAAGCGTTACTTCAGCTCACTAAGTGCTAACTCCGCCGAGAGTCCAGTGTTGACTTAGCGCGACGCTTGAATAACTTCGCAGAGAAACATGCTTTAGCTCCGCTAAAAGCACATCTTTAGCTTTGCGGAAATTCCGTGCTAGCTTCGCCATAAATTGGTTCCTGACTTATTTGAAAATCGGTCTCCAACTTCGCCGAAAGTTTAGCTCCGCTGAGAGCTCCTAATTCCTCCTAAGGAAAGGACTTACTAAAGCTGGTCCACTTCAGGTGTTCTCGAGTCAAAAAGGAGAAAAACAAAGCAGAACAGCACAAAATAAACTTTTATTGATTCAAAAAGGAAGATACATTGATACTTCTATATCAAGGTTGTGTTTCTTACAACAGAATCATTTGCTTCAAAGGGATACAAGTGGTCCTATCTACTTCCAAGCCAAACTAATTGGACACGAAAGGCCTTCCTCCTGCACAAGGCTGTAATCCTTCGCATAATGGCAGATTTTGCCATCAAGAAGCTAGATCTTCTTTGATGAAAATTGGCAAAGGATCGGTTGCCATCAGAAAGCCAGATCTTCTTTGATGAAAATTGTCAGAGGAACGATCCGAGACCTTACTAGTGATGTCCGCTTTCCTGAAGGGGATCATCTCGGATAAGCGACTACCAGCCCCTTCTCGGAGTGGATCATCTCGGATAAACGACTACCAGCCCCTTCTCGAAGTGGATCATCTCGGATAAGCGACTGCCAACCTCTTTTGGCAACACGCATCAGTTGCCCCAGTTTGTTCCTCCTACTTAGGATTAAAGTTTCAACTGAAAAATCAAGAGACAATTTTCTAGTCTCTTTCATTAAGATGAAAGACTGGCAAGCACAATTCATTGCAACGCAAGATAGAAAACAAGTTAGTAGTAAAGCAAAGAAAAATGCAAGCATGATACGCTAAGTCAAATTCTTTAGGCGAAGCAATTTATATCCGATTCAGTTGCAATTTAAGGATGGATTTTAGTTAAACAGAACAGTGATGATGGGCTAGCTTAGCGTAAGCCAAGTCTTAGCTCCGCCTAAGACAGTTATACTGAAGAAGCATCAAAAAGAGCTAAGTCCTCGCCTCACCTATATGGCTAAGCCAGACTGATCCAGAGGGACACAGTCTTGACCCCACCTATATGGCAAGACTGGCTCAACTTTGAAGAGACTAAGTCCCCAATTCTTGCCTATGTGACGAACTTAGCAGGCAAGCATGCAATGATCTTTCTTTGATCAAGTGAAAATGATAGCTTCGCCGGGAAGCTGGAAAATAGGGCTGAAGCCCTTCTCTGCAGATCAGTCAGATACAAAATGAAGAACGAGGGAAATCAATCATTAAGGCAGCTGATAAAGCTAAATTTAGGGAGATAAACTCCTTAAAGTCATTAGTTCATTAGTAAAGTCTCTGGATGACCAAGACTCACCAGTTCTTGACCGGTAATGACCAGAGTGGACTCCCCACTATTTCAGAGATCTGAGTATACTTCTCTGAACAATCAGGAGAAGTCATGAACAGACTACTTCTCTGCAGATGACTTCAAGTGTCCTATTTATAGGCCTCATGGGCTGATCGCACCGTCGCTCCTTCAAGCTTAGAAGCGCGAGCGAATTTAAGGCATTTATTGATCCTTGAGAAAGGGAATAGTCTCCCTCAGAAATGCGCGCAGAAGCAATGATTTTTCCTCGAAGAAGGGGCAGTCCTTCTCGAAACTAGCCAAAAGGCAGTTGGCCTCGGGAAGGAACGACGTTCCAAGACCAATTTGAAGCGAATCTACTCCGGGAGGCTCGAACGCGGAGCTATCCAGACGCGAAGCTACTCAGAATCGCGAATCTACACGATTCCTCAGCGAACTTATTCCAATCCAGAAGCAGGATTGAAAGCGAAGCTGAACTCAACCACTATAGCAATGTTCGTACTTCACATATCATCAATCAAAACAATTCAAAGTATTTCAAAGCCTAAACCTTCAATTGCAGGCTTTCAAAAACTTTGAAGGGGGTCTTGTTGACACTTTAAAAAAGACAAGATGCTTGACTGGCCTGAACAATGTCTAAACTTGTTGACATTTACAAAAGACAAGTGACAGACAAGCTGACAACTAGTTCTGTACCCATCTCCGAGGGACAGATAAGCAACTTGGACTCTACTGATCCAGTGAAGAAGACAGTGAGCCCAGATTGTCTTTGAAGAGACCTAAGCAGGTCTAAGATGCTAAGTTAGCTCAACACTTAGCATCACATGAGCCCACGGGGATAGCCTCCCTTGAGAGGCTAAGTTTGTCCAACTTCGCCTTGACGTCGTTCAAAGCTCTATCAGTAAGCTAACTTACAGCTTCGCCTGAAGCGCTCAGTCAACTCCGCATAGAGTTAGCTTCGCTCGAAGCCATACACGCAACCGCGCAGAAGGGTGGTCGGTAGCTTCGCCACAGATGTTTATCCAGCTCCGCTGAAGAGCTTTCTTCTGACTTCGCCAGATGCTCCTTCCAGCTCCACTGCGAGCTCGATGCGGCAGCTCTGCTGCGGGTCTGTTATGGTCAACCTTTGACCAATCAAATCTCTAGATGAGATCAAATCAATTCAAGATCAAGATCAAATCTAATCAAGATCAAATCTGAGATTAAATTTGGCAGTTGCTTGCCATAATCTCTTGACTCTCCTAAAACAAGTAAGAAGATCAGGAGAGATCTTTTAATTATTTGGAAAGAATCAAAATAGATCAGGAGATCAAAGCTACCTGCTATTCCTAACTTCGCAGAAGCTGATTCTAGCATCGCAATAAGGCTACTTTTCAGATTTAAACAGATTGACTTAATCTGTTTTCAGATTTTCAAGGGACAATTATACCCCTGCTCTCCCTATAAATAGCCACCGGGGTACACGGAGAAGGACAGCACGCAAGAGGCATAAACACACACGCGCACAGAGAGAGACGGCTAAACAGAGATCTATTCTTTTACTTTCAAGAATTCAGAGAATTCAGAGAACTACTTCTCTAATCAGGGTGCTGATACCCTAAGATCTTCCTCACAAGGAATCTCCAAAACCAGGCGAGAAGGAATTCCCAAGTGGAGGCAGTTCGAAAAGTAACAAGAGGGTTCTACCAACCTTCTGTTCTCCAATTCTCCGAACCAGGCGAGAAGGGAATCCAATCGATCGCATCGTCAAAGGGACAAAGTGGTCGCGCGCTGACCAAACTCCTATCGACACACTTCTCCAGAATCTCAGAGGAGATCTACTTATAATCTTTTTAGAATACTTGTAATTTAGCTCCTCGACCTCTTTTTTGTAAGTTTTTCCCTTTGCAAAATCAATGGAAAACAATATCGAAATCAAGTTTCTTGTCATCAATGATAAAGTTCGGAATCACATTATATCTGTTGATAGTGTTAGTACTATTCTTAACATTACAGATTCACTCATTGAAGGACTTTCACCTAAAGTTTTCTTAGAGCATATTGCTCACATGGGGATGGCTAGTCACGATGATATCCTGGTTTAGTGGGAGCGGATAATTCATGTAACAAATATTATGTCTAAGTACACTTTATATATATTTGTTGATTCTGATAAATAAACTTATAACTGCTTTTCTTAAAGTCTACTTTTGCGCATTTGGGTTTGTTGAATTAGCAGTTAGACTCGTTAGAGTCATAAGGTTAGACTCGTTGGATTCATAAAGCAAAAACCAATTGTAATTATAACTTATTTGATCAGAGACATTTTCATATCATACGTTCATATTTGATCTATGTCGTTAAAGGTTCTAAAACTTGTGATGTGAAAGGTCTTACCTCGATTATACAGAAAGTAACGATCGCCATATTTGGTGGCATAATACTTAATGGATCGGATTATTTTGAAACGTGGTTTATTGATGGTTAAAGTTTTGGCACCATAAAATTATGTGTAACATCCTTCAAGCATGACTTATTTGGCCAAAGTGGGGATTGTTAGACTTATTTGGATGTCTAAATTAATGTGGGCTTACACAAGTCTAATTATACATCCGTTTCTATAAGCCTATATTGTTGGACCCAAGAAAGAATTGGTCAATCCTAATGGTTGGGTTTAGACACATTTCATTTACATTTAGCCATGAGTGTATTTAAATTAAGATGTGAGACTCATTTACACATGTGAAACTCGTGTTATCAATTAAGAGTCTAGACTTATGATGAGTTGAAGTAGAATTCCTTCATCATTTGTATGGATTTTGAAACTTGGTTAGAAGCAATGTTTAGAAAGCATCCAAAATCTATTTTAACTGATCAAGATCCCGCTATGAAGAAGGCTATAGAGCAAGTAATGCCAAACACCGTGCATCATTGTTGTAAATGGCATGTCATGGAGATATTCTAGAAAGCATTTGGGAGTGGTGTATGGAATGAAAGAAGGATTCTATCAAGATTTTAAATCATGCATAAATGATAGTTTTACAGTAGAGGAATTCATGGAGGGATGGAATTAATGATTAAATATTATGGTTTGGAGAATAACTCACATCTTGACTTACTGTATAGAACTTGTAATCAATGGGTTCCTGTGTTCTTCAAGTTGCAGAGACGTCTACAACTTAACGTAGTGAGAGTATGAACACTCTCTTCAAAGGTATTGTAGATTGCCACACATCTATTTACCGTTTTGTCCTACAATATGAAAAGGCAGTGGAGAGTTGATTCGATGAGGAAGATTTTAGGACAAATCAAGTAAAGCCATCACTATGGTCTGCATATCCACTTGAGAGGCATGCTCAGGTGGTTTACCCACGAACTATGTTCAAAGAATTCAGGGAGCATCTAAAATTAACATCTTATAATTTAAAGGAAATGGAAACTCATGGGACATACAGATTGGTCGAAATTGAAAACCTAGAAATGCGTAATGCTCGACGATCTTCTTATGTTGTATGTGTTGATGCATCATCAGCTGTAGCTTCATGCTATAGTAAGTTGTTTGAGTTCAGTGGTATTTTATGCTCACATGTGCAAAAGGTGTTCATGCAATTGAAGATACATTATATACCACCACATTACATCTTTAGTGGTGGATGAAAAATGTAAAAGATGAAAATTCTATAGATAATTTGAATGATACTTTGGAGGTTGATCATTCTTCTTCTAAAGCTACCGGTTCAATGCTCTTTCTAAGAAAATGCTGAAAATTGCTTCCAAAGCATCTATATCTATGGAAACCTATGAGTTTGCTAGTGAAAAAATTGGATACTCTACTAGAAGAAGTCATCTTGGCCAAGCAAAACAGTACTAAAGAGAAGGTCGTTGAAGAAACAGAAGTGAATCAGAATCAGGAATCTACTTTACACAATCAAAAAATAAAGAGATAGTTATCGATGAAGTTTCTGTAAAATATCCTCCCCAATCACAATGTGAAGGGCACCGGAAAGTACAAAGATATAAACCTTATTTCGAGGGCATGGCTAAAAACAAAGAACATGCAAACGTTGCCATGAAAGGGTCATAATATAATAAGGCAACTGTAAGCACTTACTATTAGATGCAGGAATAGACCTAACAACTAATCACTGACACTGATCTAATTGGCCAGGTCGGTGAATATAAGGTGAGAGGTTTTCCATTCAATAAAACGTTCCTTAATTACGGAATCTCCTTTCAATTACCTTCCTTAGTTAAACACCACTTAAGCTAGAATTAGTCAGTCTCAATACACGGTAATATTTATGAGCATAAATATTTCAGTATAACCCTGTAAAAAGATCGTTAGTTCAATTATTTAGTAATTGAAATGAGGTACGCACGTAGCAAATTTGCTTAAGACAATTATGTTCCTCTACGGTGCTAACGGGTTACTGGAGGCTATTCTCCCAAGATACAACACTCCTTCACGATATTTGGATAGCACTAGCAAATGACCGTACAGTCGAACCATAGTTAATCAGTACCTTCACAAGGAATTCAATGCAGTTGGACGAAAACAAATTTCAGGAAGAATATTTGTTTTAAATTTGGAAGATTATTCACAGTAGAGAAAGGAGGGAGAGAGAAGAATTATGACTTAGGAAGACACAGATTAGACAACAATTCTATATCTCAGAATCTGTTGAATTTCCTACACTTCTTTTAGATCGAATCTTTTTAACAGATTTTTTTCAAAAATCTGAATTCTTTAACAGAGGAAGAGGAGAGAAGATTTCGTTCTTCGTTGTGTTTAGAATGACTGAGGAGAGCGATTTTTATAGCGCTCTGAGAGTCCCGTTGGAGGGTCGCACCTGTTTTTTTAGACAGAACCACTTCTGAACGATTCTGTGTCTGTTGGAGTAACCATTGCAGTGGGGATTTGGATAGTGGACAGGACCCGTAGTAGAACCCGTGTGGCCCTGTTAAAAAAGAATCGGACCAGCTTGGACCCACACTCGCAACCGTGCCAAGGCCCAGACACAGACCCGGGCTCTGGGCTTCGGCACCGGCGCCACGGCTGGCGGGCGGTGGCGGTGGCGCGCGCTGGCATGGTTTACCCCAATCGCGCGCGAAAACTCCCCAAAAAGCGCACCATTTGTTCCATTTTCCTCTATTTAAACACTTCAAATGTTCACTCCATATCCAATGTGAGACTAAATGTTTTAGTTATCTTTTATCCACTTTAGCTATTGAATTATTCTAACTTTTGACTTGAATATCTCATTCATTCGAAAATGGAATAAAAAATGTGAATATACCATGTTCATCTCGAATGGAAGGAGAACACACTTTAACCATTATCCGATTGATTCTATCAACGGATCTCACTTAATTCAGCTCAAAGCTTCACTTAAATTCTTTATTTTCTCAACAATCCCCCACAATGAATGGAGATTCAAGGAACTGACACACAAAAAGATTGACTCTATAGTGAGAGGTACTTTAGAAAAGAAACTGCATCAGGATAGGTGAATTAGGTCTTAAACCTTTCATAGCAAAAGCTTTATCAGACTTACTGGCAAATCAATGAATTAAGTCTTGAACTATTAGCCGTTTGTGTAAGTCAAGTCAACAAGTTTCACACAGTAACTTTTCAAAATCAACTTTGTTTCTCAGTTGTGTCCATTTTGGCCCAAAACATTCTTAGTTTCAGAGACTACTTTTAGGGAATCACAGTCTCCATAGAGACTCCCAAAGAGTCACCGAGCTTTATACTCACATAGGTGATCGTCCTATTAAGAGTAGTCTACTCTACTCTATTGTTTTTAAAAGCGTTAAGTTTATCCTTAATTCACTTGTAGAAAACACTTGGGTGTACCATAGGAATGGGTTGGAGTTAAGCTCCTTAGTGCTTACTTGCAGAGTCAATCATAACTATTTTTTCCTCTTGAAATTAGTCTGTGGGATCTCCAGTCACTAAGTGAGGTTTTCATTAAACTGACTCGGTAAGGTTAGGCTTTTAAACCCATTCCCCTCGATACCCAGTTTATAGGCTCTCCACTTTTTGACGATAAAAAGTCAATACAGATAATTTCATTTGAGAGCAACTGCTTAACGATATTATATCTATGACGAATATGCCTAGACTTACCGTTATATATAAAATTTTATGCCCTAATGTCGCTGCTTGATTATCACAGTGAATGCATATGGCGGGCACTGACTTTGACCACAGTGGTATATGTTCCAAAAATTGTCGAAGCCATTTTGCTTCTTCTACAGCCTTATTTAAGGATATAAATTTTGACTCAATTGTGAAATGAACAATGCAAGTTTGTTTGGAAGATTTTTAAGATACCGCTGCGCCTCTAAGAGTAAATACGTATCCGCTAGTTGATTTTTATTCATTAGAATCTGTAATTCAATTTGTATCGCTATGCCCTTCAAGTATAGGTGGATACTGTCCATATCTTAAGGAATATTTCTTGGTATGTGATACGTAACCTACTACTTATAGTAGAGCAGTCCAATAATCATCACTAGGGTTACTAGTGTATCTACTTAATTTGTTACAACATAAGCAATATTGGATCTAGTGCATTCATTAAAATACATTAGACTTTCAATTATTTGAGAATACTCCAACTGTCATATTCCAGTTCCTGTATTCTTGTGAAGGTGGATGTGTGAGAGAAGAAGATTTGTATTCTCTTTATCTCATGCTCCTTGAATCTTTCTATCATCTTATCCACGTAGTAAGATCGAGATAAACTGATTCCATTTGGTATTCTTGTGATTTTAACTTCTAAAATTACATCAGCAACACCCAGATTCTTCATGTCAAATTGTTGGACAACATTCTTTTAGTGGACTCGATAATTTTAATATTAGTCCTAAGAATCAACATGTCATTTACATAAAGACAAATAATAATACATGCATTTTCAACTGTTTTAGTATAAACAAACTTACATTTTTTTGATAGTGAATCAATCTTTGATTATGACACTATCGAATTTCTCATGCCATTGTTTTGGAGCCTGCTTTAGACCGTATAAGACCGTATAAGGATTTAATCAATTTATATACTTTATGTTCTTGGCCCTTGACTATAAATCCTTCAGGTTGCTCTATATATACTTTTTTTGTTTAATTTACCATTTAAGAATGTAGTCTTGATATCCATTTGATGAAAATCTAAGTTGTGCAATACTATAATCATAATTAATATCCGAATGAAAGTTATTCGTGTTACTGGTGAATAAGTATCGAAGCAGTCAAGTCTTTTTTGTCGACAACCCTTGGCTACTAATCTAACTTTGTACTTATCGATAGATCTATCGGGTTTTAATTTTCTTTGAAAAATCTACTTACTCCCAATTGGTTTAATGCCAGGAGACAAGTTTGTCAATTTTCAAGTATGATTTCTTATGATGGATTCTATTTCGCTATTTATAGTTTCTTTCCACATTTGTGCTTCTGAGGGTAGACATAGCGTCTATAAATATTTGAGACTCGCTTTCAATAACATATGCTATAAAATCTAAACTAAAAGATTTTGAGATTCTTGATCTTTAACTTCTTCTTGATTCAACTTTTGCATCAAGAATTGGTTAATTGGAGCTTTCGTCCCTAAATACCATCCCGTGTGTTCTTTTCCTAGAAGTCTTATCTTCTTCCCGTTTGTATGGAAAGATGTCTTCAAAAAATACAAAATCTCTAGATTCAATAATCATGTTTACATGAATATCCAGTATTTCTGATTTATGTACCAAAAAGAAATCTATAGACAATGCCATTCAAGGCTATGCAGTCCATTGTTCTTACTTCCAACTTAGTCTTTTTAGGTAGTAGTGTTAGTACCTTTGCAAGGCACTCCCATATTTTGAGGTAATGGTAGGAAGGTGCGCTTTCATGCCATAATTCAAATGGTATAAGACCAAGTTTCTTTTGGGGTACTCTGTTTAAAATATAATTTGCAGTTAACAGAGCTTTCTCCCACAAGTTATGTGGAGCTCCAAAACTTACAAGCATGGAATTGACCATCTCCTTCAAAGTTTTGTTCTTCCGTTCAACAATCTCATTTTACATGGTGATGTAGTTTGATGCATTATACCAAATTTAGCACATAACTCACTAAACTCGTTTGACTCATATTCTCTACCTTGATCAGATTTTAGAATCTTTATATTCTTATTGAGTTGATTCTCAACTTCGGCTTTATAAACAATTCATTGCCCCATCTTTCCTGTTTAGAAGATGCACATAATAATATCTTATACAGTCATCAATAAAAATAATGAAATACCTCTTGTTGGCGCAAATTTCAAGTCACACAAGTCGCTATAAATTAACCCTAAAAGTTCTATATTTTGATCAATTAATTAAAATGAATTTTTCGCGAACTTGGCCTCAACACAAATCTCACACTTGTAAAATTTTTTTAAATTGAGTTTAAGAATACATCCTAAATTAGACAAGTTTTACAAGGACTTGTAATTTACATGCCCTAATCTAGCATGCAATAAAATAGGAGACTCAAGCAAATAAACAAAAGTTTTTCCTTTATTGATGAGCTTAGGGTACAGATATACGGACTTTTTGTCCACAACAGCAACATTGACCTTAAATAGGCCATCAATAAGATAACACTTACTCACATACACTCCCTTAGTAAGTACAAATTTATCACATTAAAAAATCATTTTAAAACCTTTCTTATTAAGAATTGATCCAGAGATCAGGTTCTTGTGAATATCTGCAACATGTAGTACATCGTCAGAGTTAGTTCCTTTTCAGATGTCCACTTCAGAATGACCTTTCCTATTTCCTCATACTAGGAGATGACTGAGTTGCCATGAAGAGTTGCTCATTATGCTCTAATTTTTGATATTTAGAGAATAATATTTTCTCAGAGCAGATGTGCCGAGTAACGCTAGTGTCTACCCACCAATTGTTGTTGTTGGTTGTCAGATTCACTTTTGACACCACAGCTGATAGGCTTGGCAATGCATGGTCGGTCAAGTTTGCCTGTGGATGGTCCTTCTTATTTATTTTGAGACGACTACGACATTCATTTGCCTTGTTTTCCTCTTTGATGCAGATGTAGCAAGTTCTCTTAAAACGCTTATCTTACTTATTGGTCCTTACCTTTGTATCCTTGGGCAGTCTTCTTTTACTTTAAGCCTTTGAAAGTAGATGCTTTCCCCTTTGAGTCTTCGATCACATTAGCCTTGGCTTCATAGGAGTTCTTGTTGCTCCTTTTCTCGGACTTTCGGTTGTCCCCCTCAATCTGAAGCCTCACAATAAGCTTTTTCAACTTCAGCTCCTTGCGCTTATGCTTTAGGTAGTTCTTGAAATCTCTCCAAGCAGATGAGAGTTTCTCTACTATAGTTGCAACCTGAAAATTTTTAGGTAGAATCATACATTCAGTCTCTATCTTGTGCAAGATAAGTTGATATTCTTGCACATGACTGATCACAGTCTTACTGTCTATCATCTTGTATTCTAGAAATTGTCCCACGATAAACTTTTGGTACTGGCATCCTCGGTTTTGTACTTCTAATGGAGGCTTGCCCATAACTTTTTTGTCGTTTGAATAGGACTGTAGACATTGTACAGAGAGTCATCCAGTCCATTTAAGATATAGTTCCAAAGAAAGTCACTATGTGTCTATGCATTAACTGCAAAGACAGAGTCCCTATCAGTTCTGGGTTCCGATGGATCATTGTACGAATTTGGCTAATTGCAGAGTGGTCAAGTAGAAGAGCATCTTCTGTTGCCACCTCTTAAATTCTGTGCTATCAAATTTTTCTTACTTCTCTGACTTTGGGTTAGGAAGTGGAGCAGGCACTAGTATTTGAATTTGCATGTATGGTGCCGTACTGACACTATCTTGATTTGTCTCAGACATCTTCTGCAATTTCAAGCAGGAAAAAGTAAGTAACTTAATTGTCTTAAGATTGTTAGATGCATGAATAGATTTGATAACTAATCACTGTCACCAATCTAATTGGTCAGGTAGGTGAATATCAAGTAGGAGGTTTTTTTTGTTCAATAATTACAGAACCACCTTTCAATTACCTTCCTTGATTAAACACCAATTAGACTGGAATAGTCAGTCTTAATATACAGTAATATTTATGAGCATAAATATTTCAGTATAACCCTTATAAAAGGAACATTAGTTCAATTATGCAGCAATTGGAGTGATGTACGCATCTAGCAAATTTTCTGAAGATAATTACGTCCCCGGCTACGGTGCTAACGGGTTACTGGACACTGGTCTCCCAAGATACCACTATTTCACGGTATTTCGATAGCACTACTAAATCACCGTACAATCGAACCATAGTTAATCAGTTCCTTCATAGGGAATTCAATACAGTTGGACGAAGATAAATTTCACGGAGAATAATTGTCTTAAATTTGGAGGATTATTCACTGTAGAGAAAGGGGGAGAGAGAGAGAGAGAGAGAGAGAGAGAGAGTTATGTCTTAGTAAGACACAGATTCTGAGAGTAAGACACAGATTCAGATAACAATTCTGTATCTCTGTTGAATTTCCTTTACTTCTTTCTGACCGAATCTTTTTAAGAGTTTTTTTTTTTTAAAAATTCTGAATTATTTCGCTGCGTTTAGAATGACTGAGGGGAGCGCTTTTTATCGGTTCAAAAAGAACCGGACCGGGGCACGCGGGTATGATTTCCCCAATCGCACAAGAAAACTCCTCAAAGGGCCCAACCTTTGTTCCCCTTTTTCTTTATTTAAACACTTCAAATGTTCACTCCGTATGCAATGTGAGACTAAATGTTTTATTTACCTTTAGTCTCTTTTAGTTATTGAATTAGGCTAACTTTTGACTTGAATATCTCATTCATTCGAAAAAAGAATTGAACATGTGAATATATCACGTTCATCCCCAATGGAAGGAGAACACACTCCAACCATTGTTCGGTTGATTCTATCAACAGATCTCGCTTTAATTCAACTCAAAAATTCACTTAAAATCATCGTTTTCTCCGCATTTACAATATTTTATTGTTTTCTCATTATTTATTTATTTATTTGCTTTTTGTCTTGAGTACTAGTGGATAAATACTTTTTATGTGTTGTAGGTGGATGAGACAACGATATCTATTGAACAAAATGAAGATGACATATCTGAAGGAGACACCGACGAAGATTAAGATTGAACAATGATTACAGGTGAATTTCGTTTTTCTAAAGAAAATATGTGATTTCAGTGCACATATTATGGCTACAATAACTATGGACTCACCTATCTGTTCCTTTTTTTTATTTTACCTTTTTTTTTTCCTGCGTTGAATCACAGCTGCAGGTGACTACTTATTTATATGGATTTGTTGTTGCATCTAGTGACTCGAATGCAAGCACCAGAACTCTCAAATAGGTATTCTATGCGTATATAACCTCTTTTTTCCCACTTGTAAAAGGCCTGCTTAAATTCCAGCTCACTATTTATTCTTTTTGCCTTTTTGCATTGGAACCACGTTGCAGGTGCGGGTGGTAATATAAATGAGGTTTGACATCGATGATGCATGCGGAATCGCTAAAAAGAGTTCTTATGCTAATTTTTCTTCTAGCTCCGAAGTCATGGCAATTTTCTATAATGGGCGTGTTTGGATGTAAGGAATCACAGTGAAGTGAGGAAGTGGGGAAGTATAAGTGCTCATTTCCCTATCTATCCAAACACAGGAAAAGGAAAATAAGAAAACCCCCATTTCCCTTTTTCATCTCTCTTTTACACAACCATTTTCTCACTTTCAGAGTGCTACAGTTAATTTTGTGGTCATGTAAATCTCATTTATAATAAGTTATAGCATAAAACAGTTAATTTTTGGTCAAGTAAATCTCACTTGCATTCTAATTACAATCTATTTTTTATTTTTCTTAATTAATTTTTATTTTAATATTATTTTGCGGTCAACTTTGTGGTCAACTTTTCCACTTCCACTTTTCATTACCATCCAAACACCGGAAATGACAAAACATTTTCCAAACCACACTTCCCAACAATCATCCAAACACCAGAAAACTTACTACTCATTTCCCTTTTTCCTAAAGGAAATAAATCTTACTTCCTACTTCCTCACTTCACACCAATTCCTTAAATCCAAACAGACCCAATTGAACCTCACTCTGTTGGTGAATTTTTTTTCCTTCTTTTGAGTGAACTATTTGAAATTGGTCCAAGCTCCAATGTTGTAGAACTAGGCATTCCAGTTTATGAATCATTGATGGAGTTTCTTAATTTATTTGTTCTCTGACAAATAACCTGAGCAAAACAATATGTACTGAATGTTGTGAGCACTTGGGGGTTCTTGTGCTTGCTAAGGTGTGTTCCCCCTAAGTGAATAATTCTTTCTGATGGAGAAACCTATTTTTAGTCTATTTAAGGTTACTGTTGGGAAGAAAATTAAAACCCTGCAAACTACATATGAAGAATCCAGGACCTCTACATGTTTTTAATTGCCATTAGGCTTTCTTGCAAACAGTAAGCCAAAAATGTCCCACGCGCTTCATTAAAAAGAATAATGAAAATAATCCCAAACAAGTATACGAATTTAAAGTCTCTCAAAACTAAAAAAAAAAACTGTGCACACACAGATGCTCGAGGATAGCTAAAGAAACCCAAATATAAAGAATGTTGGACTCGGGGCACCATCCCAAAAGACTAGTCTGTTAGGTGGAGTTGCCCAAATCCTTATAAACCCAAGACCATCCCCACGTCTAGCCGATGTGGGACTATTTGTTCGACCTAAATCCCAACAATCCCCCCCTCGAACAAAGAGTCTCCCTGCAAGCTCAACTATCTTCGCACCGGAAGATCAAATGATCCATCGAGATCCAACTCTTCACTGCGTGGGTGGACGGCACGCCTTATGTGAAGTACCAACTGCAGTCGGTCACTCCTCTACGAGGACCACTGCCAAATTTCTCGAGAGCCAAACATTAGCTTCACAGGGGCCTATTGCGCCTTTTGCGCCAGTGGGGTAGGCAGGCTCATTGCGCCTTTGCGCCATTAGGGGATCTATACATCGTCGAACATCACCCACACACACGACTAAGTTCGGGGCATGGCTCTGATACCAATTGTTGGACTCGGGCACCATCCCAAAAGACTAGTCTGTTAGGTGGAGTTGCCCAAATCCTTATAAACCCAAGACCATTCTGAGGATTCGAAGGGCTCCAGATCTGATCAGGTGGAGATCATGTGACGATCTCAGGTCAGAGGTATTGGTGTTCGAGGAGATCGTGTGTCGATCTCAGGAGGACGCAAGGAGGGCTCGTTGAATCTGTGTTTGGAGTAGATCCGGTGAGAAAATCGATCTAGGGTTTCAAGAGGCAGGTAAAAATCTCATTTTTATCTGAGTAGAGATTTATTCCAATTTGGTTATTCTTCCGCATAAATAGAGAATCAAAAGAAGATCTCAATGGAAGAAGAAACTGCATCTGTTAAGACAATGAACAATCACCCAAGGATTGAAGTTGTTAAGTTTAATGGGACTAACAATTTCGATATGTGGAGATGTGAGGTTATGATGCACTGAATGCATCAAACCTCGAGGACACTCTCCTATTGGAGAGGAAGAAGAACACTACCACTGATGAAGAGTGGGCGAAGATGAACAGATCGGCATATGGCTTGATACGTTCATGCTTGTCACAAGACATAAAATACCTTGTGCAACATGAGACGTCAGCGAAGAAACTGTGGCAAACCCTTGAAAAGAAGTACCTGAAGAAGAGTGTAGAGTCCAGGTTGCAGCTTAAGAGTAAGCTGTATCAGTTCAGGACGCAGAAGGGGAGCACAGTCAATGAGCACATCAACCGATATACGAAGCTTCTTACAGATCTGCTGAATTTGGATGTCAAGCTAGAAGAGGAAGATAAGGCGGTCATCTTTCTGAATTCACTACCTGCAGAGGAGTACGAGACATTCACACTGACCTTCATTAATGGAAGGCAGAGCTTGGATTATGATGAGGTGTCATCTTCATTGATGAGTTATGAAACAAGGAAGAATGAAAGACATCCTTCTCAGACAAGTTCATCGGCAGAGGCATTGGAAGTAAGAGGTAGAGGTTCATCAAGGAAGGGAAAGGAGATTAGAGGAAGATCAAAGTCCAGGCCGGGCTTCAGGGATCTCAAGAGAAATCAGTGCGCATTCTGCAAAGAGATTGGTACTGAAAAGTAGACTGTCCAAAGTTCAAGGGAAAGAAGAAAGAGTCAAAATCTGAAGCAAATCTCGCAAAAGTGGTAAAAACTGCAAGCAGCAAATCACAGGCAGATGGATCAGATTCGGATTCTTCAGTGTTTTCGTTTTCCTTCACCACTCTTGTCATTGGCTACTCGGGGGAGAACGAGTGGATCTTGGACACAGGTGCAACATATCATGTATGCCCTAATCGAGACTGGTTTACCAGTTTGAGAAGTTGGAGGGGTGTTCGGTCGTCATGGGCGACGATCACCCGTGCATCATGGAGGGTGTTGGCACTATTCCAATCAGGATGTTTGATGGGATGGTAAGGGAGCTGAAAGAAGTGAGATATGTACCTCAGCTGAAGAGGAACTTGATCTCTGTAGGAGCTTTGGAATCACTAGGGCTCGGAGTGTCTATTAAGGAAGGAGTTCTTAAAATGACAAAGGGCTCGATGGTGGTGTTGAAGGCCGATCGCCGGAACAACTTGTATTACTTGAAGGGTAGTACAGTGACAGGGCAGGTGGCAGCTTCTACCAGTCAGAAGGAAGATTCTACCCGGCTGTGGCACATGAGGCTGGGACATGCAGGGGAGAAATCAATGCAAACTCTTGTGAAGAAAGGGTTGCTGAAGGGTGCTGAGACCTGCAAGCTGGACCTATGTGAACATTGCATCATCGGCAAGAAGACCAAGGTGAAGTTTGGCACAGCTTCGCACTGCACGGAGGGTATTCTTGACTATGTTCACACGGATGTATGGGGACCTACCAAGACTGCATCGATTGGAGGTAACCACTATTTTGTGTCGTTCATTGATGACTACTCTAGGCGCTGTTGGGTGTACACTATGCGACACAAAGGTGAAGTCCTAGATCTATTTGTGAAGTGGAAGGCTAATCTGGAGAGAAGCACAGAAAGGAAGATCAAGGTTCTCCGTTCTGACAATGGAGGGGAGTACAAATCCGATCCGTTCCTACAGCTATGCCTTGATGAGGGCATAGAGAGACACTTCACAGTACCGGAGAATCCGCAACAAAATGGGGTGGCTGAGAGGATGAACGGACTTTGCTAGAGAAGGTTCGGTGTATGTTATCCAATGCAGGACTGCCAAAGAAGTTCTGGGCTGAAGCTTTAGGGTATGCATACCACCTTGTGAACAGGTTGCCGTCGTCTGCAATAGGGGGAAGACTCCTCTTGAAGCTTGGTCAGGAAGAACTGCTCAGGATTATGATTTGCTACGGTTTTCGGATGTCCAGCCTACTACCACGTCAGAGAAGACAAGTTGGACCCAAGGGCAAAGAAAGGGGTGTTCGTTGGCTTCAAGCGAGGAACCAAGGGGTTCAAGATTTGGGACCAAAAGGACAACAAATTCATAATCAGCATGGATGTCACATTCGATGAGGCTTCACTGATGAAGCCTACGGTCTCTAAGCAGGTGGAGACCAGCAAGACCAAGGAGCTATTGCAGCAGGTGGAGAGTGATGCAGATCCACCATCTCTAGAGGATTCAGTATCAGTGAGGATCATTCCTGAGGTGACACATGGAGGTGATCAAGTTGCAGAAGAAGATGCTGAAGTTGTTGAAGAGGATCAGGACAGGTCATGGGTACTGTTCCAGATTCTACTGCAGTTGAAAGACCACGGAGGAATACTAGGAGACCTGGTTGGCTCACCACCGATATGGTTGTTGCATACGCACTTCCAGTTGTTGAAGAGGCTATTCCATCTACCTTCATAGAAGCTGAGATCAGTTCAGAAGCAGAGATGTGGAAAGAGGCCATGAATGAAGAGATGCAATCTCTTTATAAGAACAACACATGGGAACATACCAATTTGCCCAAGGGGAAGAAGGCCATAGGGTGCAAGTGGGTATTTGCTAAGAAGCAAGGATCTCTTCAAGAAGATACAGTGCGCTACAAGGCAAGGTTGGTGGCTAAAGGCTACGCTCAGAGAGAAGGAATCGACTACAATGAGGTGTTCTCCCGGTAGTTAAACACTCGTATATTCAGATTCTATTGGCTTTGGTGGCGCAGAATGAGTTGGAACTAGACCAACTTGATGTGAAGACCGCCTTTCTCCACGGCGATCTTGAGGAGGAGATCTACATGACACAGCCCACAGGTTACAAAGCTGCAGGGAAGGGAGATTTAGTATGTAAGCTGAAGAAATCGCTGTACGGTTTGAAGCAGTCTCCTAGACAGTGGTACAAGCGATTTGACAGCTTTATCAGGAAGAAGAAGTACACACGAAGCCATTTCGATCCATGTGTGTACTACAACAAGTTACCATCAGGTGAATATATCTATCTACTTCTTTATGTAGATGATATGCTGATTGCTTCTAGGTCAAGATCTGCTATTGATTCTCTGAAGAAGATGTTATCGTCAGAGTACGAGATGAAGGACCTGGGGGAAGTAAGGAAAGTATTGGGCATGGAGATCACAAGAGACAGGAAAGCTGGCAGGATAAGTTTGACTCAGAAGGGCTATCTGAAGAAGGTACTGCAGAGGTTTAATATCGGGAAGGATACTAAGTCTATTAGTACACCAATGGCGCCGCACTTCAAATTGTCAGCGAAGATGTCTCCAAGGAGTGTTCAAGAGCGTGAGCATATGTCTCATGTTCCATATGCCAATGCGGTGGGTACCTTGATGTATGCAATGGTGTGTACGAGGCCAGATCTATCACAGGCAGTCTCCATGGTGAGTAGATACATGCATGATCCTGGACAGGGTCATTGGAAAGCTGTGAAATGGATTCTGAGGTACATCAAGGGAACTGTTGATGTAGGCCTAGTGTTCGAGAAGGACGACACCGGAAAGCAAGAGTGCATAGGGTATGTTGATTCAGACTATGCAGGTGATCTTGACAAACGCCGGTCGACGACGGGATATGTCTTCACATTCTCGCAGGCACGGTGAGTTGGCGCTCCACACTTCAGTCTACCGTCGCGTTGTCGACCACAGAGGCTGAATATATGTCTATGACAGAGGCCATGAAGGAGGCAATCTGGCTTCAGGGATTGCTGATGACTTGGGCGTGGAACATGATATATGAAGATAAACTGTGACAGCATGAGTGCCATTTACTGGCAAGGAACCAAGTCTATCATGCAAGGACGAAGCACATCGATGTCAGGTATCACTTTGTTCGGGAGATTCTGGAAGAAGGGACATTGACTTGTTGAAGATTCACACTTCGGAGAATCCGGCCGATATGCTTACAAAGGTGGTGTCGGGAGTAAAGTTTGCACACTGCAAAGACTTGCTTCATATCCTTCAGGTGAATTGAGCTTGCTGAAGCTCATTTGGGTGAACTACGGACGGCTTGATCCCTTGGGCAAGGGGTACGTAGGCAACCAGGTTGGTGCAGCCGCTATCGAGTCGATGTTCGGCTCAGATTGGAAATCTTCACCGAGGTGGAGAATTGTTGGAGGAGAGAGTATAGTAGAGGAGTTGATGTCATGCCAGGTGCTGTCGAAGATTGCCAAGGAGTCTACGACGAAAGGCAAAGGGACAGCGGGCAGGAAATTAGAAGCAGCAGCAGAAGACAGGCGAGTCGGTCGACCGGTCCGGTCGACCGACGTGCACAGCATGCACAGGGATTTGAGCGGTCGATCGGCCCGGTCGACCGAAGTGCTCTGACTACAGGAACCCAATTCTCGGGTTTTCTGGGTCGACCGGCCGGTCGACCGGAATACAGGGACTGTTCTCTCGGGTTTCTTCGGTCGACCGTCCGGTCGACCAATAGTCGGGTCTGGGCGGAAAACTGCTGTTTCGGGAAACTGAGTATTAAGCCCTAAGTGTAATTTCTAGGGTTTAGTGCCTTGAAAGAGAAAAACTGCGGATACTCTTGCATTCAGAGAGATCTACAGCGATTGTAATCATCTTCCTAAATTGAAAACTCTCTCCATTGATTGCCCCGAGGACGTAGGCATTGAGGCCGAACCTCGTTAGATCTGTTGTTTGCGATTGTGTGTTCTTCGTGTGATTTGGGCTGTTCTTTGTGCTGGAGATTGTGTGATTCTCTGTTAGTTGTTGTCGGTGCACACAACAAAGAAAAAAAAAACACCAACTCCACACTGCAATAAGGCGCTCTAAATGTGATTGTAGCATATTTGGATTTTCCGCAAATTTCTAGACTCGAAGCACATTAATGAAGCAGATTACTAATTCTAGTTTTACAAAGAAAAAATCGAACTGTGACATATTACAAACGCCTTATATACATAAAATCGTGAAAAAATAAATATGAATATCCCGTCCAAAATTGTTCATCCGTGTTTTGAAAATCTTACTGCAAGATTTGGTTTAGCATTTAGAGAGCTAGAAAAAGCATAGACGAAAAAACAAATAGCATAGAGAAAAGCTCAATGACCCGAGGTCACATGTCCTCAACTTGGATTCAACGAAATGTACAGGGAGAAAGGGAGAGAGATTGTAAGAAGAAGACCAGCTGCTTGGGGATGCGCACGAGAGTGAAGAGGGCGGAGGCGAACGCAAGTAGGTGGTGTGGGGGGAGTCCCTGGGTGCGAGAGAAGAAGACGCAAGACCGAAAGCGAGCGAGGGCTGGAGAGAGAAACGCGAGCTCCCAATTCTCGTTTTCCTTTTTTATTTTTAACGCCAAGGAAACAGAGAATTCTCCGTTAAGTTCTTCTCTAAATATTTATTTTGGCACGCATCTTAAAGATAATTCTATGATTAAAAAAGTGAGAGTATATATATACAGAGAAAAATGTATATCAGCCTGCGGCTGAGAGAACTCTCTCAGCCTGCGGTGACGTGACTCAATTTTGTCACCCCACTAACTTGCGGCCCGCTATTAGGAAGAAGTTAAATTACCAAATACCCCTTATGAAAAGATACTATTTCGGTAACTTTCGTTATTGTTTATTATTATTTGCCCAAAAGGCAATTTTTGGATCGCACGTTGTCAGACTTAGGTTATTGTTTATTATTATTTTTCCCCTTTTTTTTCCGCTCTTTATAGGTTAGGTTATTATTTATAAATTATTTTCTCCCTATTTCCTTATCTCTCTTGTCAGATCTAAGTTCCCCTTTTCAGCCTGTGATAAACTTTTTTCTGAAAATATAAAATCTTTCAGATCAATTTTTTCTCCAAAATATTTAATGTCGACGTCTGAGCAGTCTACTGGCGATCTAAATATGAAAGATATTGCATCTGGTTCTACTTTCTCTCAGAATATTGAAAATTTTGAAGGGTTGACATCTTTGCATGCCGATCAACAGGTTTTAATTGTTTCAATTTTTTAAAAACAATTTCTTAAATATTGAATTTTTCTCTTTAGTCTATGCGGTACTGCGACCTATAATACATGTTTTAAAGTTTAAGAAATGCGACCGTTTTAATATTCGGTCGCAATCTTATTTGAAAATAATGTCCGGCTGTGAAATCTTTTTTTTTGATATGCGTCTTAGGTCGCAGTCTTTAGTAAGAAGTAATATAGATTTCTTCTCATACGGATAACTGCGACTTAGGTCGCAGTCTTTAGTAAGAAGTAATATAGATTTCTTCTCATACGCATAACTGCGACTTAGGTCGCAATCTTAGTAAGAAGTAATATAATTTCTTCTCATGCGGATAACTGCGACTTTGGTCGCAGTATTTAATAAGAAGTAATATAGATTTCATATCTTATGCGACCTTGGTCGCAGTTATATAACTTATATTTTAGACGTGTGATATCTAAAAAATATTTATATTCATGTAATTCGTGTAATTGTTTTTTGTAGGATATGAATGCACATGGAGAAATGTCTGGAAGCTCAGATAAGTTTATAGGGAAACAGTTCCTGTCGGATATGGAAGCATACATTTTCTACAATTCTTTTGTAAGGAATAGAGGTTTTAGCGTGAGAAGAAAAGTACAGATAAGTCACGGAAGCCTCCTTATGAGATTATTTGCAGAAAATTTTGCTGCAACAAGGAAGGTGTGAAGAAGTTGTGTGACAAAAGACAAGAGGGGCTTACAGTGCATCGTCGAATTGACACTAGAGTAGCTTGTCCTGCTGAGATGCATGTCCGTCTTCGTTTTCTTTTTGACAGAAGATATTGGGTTATCACAAAATTTGTTGATACTCATTCACATGAATTGTCAAGCCCGGATAAAGTACATCACCATTACTCTCACCAGACTCATCGTTCAAAGATTAGCAGAAGCATTATGAGCAATCTGGTTGATGTGGGAATGCGGCCTTCAATATTTCCCGCATTGTGAATGCAATGAGCCAGGGAGAAGGCTGTGAAGAAGTGAGCCCGCAACAAGTTATTAATTTTACTCGTCAACGTAGAAATAACTGCGACCATGAGTTTATTGCTATTATCAAATATTTCAAGAGAAGCCGAAACCGATCTAGAATTCTTTTTTTAAGTGAAGTCGATAACACGGGCACACTTAGAAGCATTTTTTGGGCTGATGGAAGAGCTATTTCCTTGTATCTGAGGTTCTGTGAAGTGATCATTTTTGACAAAACATACAGAACTAATCACTTGAGCTTGCCATTTGCTCCATTCACTGGAGTAAATCATCACCGGCAGTCAATTTTGTTCGGCTGTGCATTGCTTGCTGATGAGCAGAGGGATACGTTTGTTTGGCTATTCCAAAAATGGCTCAAGTGCATGTATGGAGTTGAACTGAAGCTGATTATTACTGATCAGGATGCGCAGATTGGTGACGCCATCAAGATTGTTTTCCCAACTTCTCGGCACCGTTACTGTTTCTGGCATGTACGGAAACATATTGCCGAGCAATAAATCCCAATGACAAACAAGTATGGAGAAGATATGGTCTCCGATTTCCATACTTGGTACACCTCCCGTGATATAAGCACTTGTAAGGAACGATGGCGTCTGATGAATGAAAAATATCATTTAGAAGAAGAAGACAGTTGGTTGTTGAAGATGTACAGGCTTCGTGGACATTGGTTAATGCATATCTCAAGGATGTTTTCTGTGCTGGAAAGACAACCAGTCAGAGGTCCGAGAGTATTAATTCCTTCTTTGATGGTTTTGTTAATGTAAACACGAAACTAGTGGAATTTGTTCACCAATATGATAAAGCTGTTGCTGCCCGTCGTACATCTGAATCTCTTCAAGATTTTCGAGTTTTGAATTCTGTGCCCAATTATATATCTAATCCATATGAGATACAGGTTTCGAAGTTGTATACACCGAAGATTTTTCAGTTGTTCAAAAGGAATGGGCAGTTGTAATGACACTGTTTTCAGAAGAGGTGGAACATGACAAACCTGGATCAAAATATTTGGTTGGTAATTTTTCAGAATCAAAAGACAGCTGGAAATGGTCAGTTATGATAAGCGTGAGGAACTTCATGTTCTTATAGTTGCTCGTTATTTAAACAGAGGGTATCCTATGTAGGCATATTCTGTGTATTTTGTGGCGCAATCACGTTACACATATACCGGAATCATATATACTTCAGAGATGGAGGTTGGATGCTCGTTACAAAAACGTTGCAATTGAAAATGCATGAAGCCTTTCCCAGTCAAGGCACTCCACGGACGGCTAGATTGTGGACAATTCGTTCAAAATTTAATACAATTCTTGACATGGTCGCTAATTCTGATATCCATCTTTCAAAGTTGGAGCAGTTTTAGAAAGTTTTGCCCAAGAAACCACTAGAGAATACAGAGCCATGTCAGGAAATGATCATTCATCACAGCTTAAAACTACAGTTGGTTCCAGTGGGTCCGTTGTCGTATTGCGAGATGGTGAAGAATTGAATATACATGATCCAATTGGTCCTGTACCAACCAAGGGGAGGCCTAGGGCTGCATCCAGGCTTAAGTCTGATTTTGAAGATTCTATATATCAGAAGGAAGTTAAGCATCGAAGATGTGGTAACTGCCAAGAGCTGGGCCATTACAGGACTGGTTGTCCGTTACTGTTATTACATTAAACCTGTTAATCATTTTTTTTATAATGATGTATCTTTAAAATTCTTACTATTTCCTTTTTAATGGCAGAAGAAGTAGGTTTGGTTGCCGCCATCTTGAAGGAATAAAGACTTCAATTTTTCATGAAGTGCGACCAGGGTCGCACAGTGTAGAGAGATTCATGTCGCAGTCTGCACTGGCGTGTCATTATAATCAAATTTATTATCATTCTTTGATTTCTACTGTATTATTTTTGTAAGTAGTTGTAATTTAAAGTTTTACTGCTACAAAATTCTCCTATATAGATTAATTTTTGTGTATATAATGTAGACAGAGACTTTGATCGCAGTGTACATGGTTAATTGCGACCAAGGTCGCAGTGTTGTTATTAATAAAGAGGGCCAGCAACTACAATCTAGGGTCGCAGTACATGGACTGCGACTTAGGTCGCAGTACGTTAGGTAGGTGTTTCTTTTATATTAACACGAATAGCGACCAAGGTCGCAGTGTAGTTGTTGATTCAGACTGCCGCCAGCAACTGCGACCAAGGTCGCAGTGTATTTTATTAAGACTGCGGCCAGCAACTGCGACCAAAGTCGCAACCTTCATTTTAAAATTTATTCGGGTGAAATAATTAATTATTAACTGCGACCTTGGTCGCAGTATATTCGTTATGTGTAAACATCAATAAAGACTATTAGTAGAATATTTAAAATGAAGGTTTGTAACAATTGTACAGCATTTCAACCAAGACATAGTAGTAAAAACTGTAATTCACACAATTAACTTAGAAAACAGAGTTATATATATTTAAAAAAAATAAAATACAAATTTTAAACTTCTAATCCTCGTCATCACCATCATAAACAGATTCGTCGTCAAGAGTATGACCGATTTCGTCTTCCGTATCGCTTTCCGTCCCTTCCACCTCTTCAGCGACAATCTCCTCTTCGCTTTCTTCCTCTTCATGTATGTATTTTGGTTCATCAATGAACTCCCAGAACGGGTCGTCTGTATCAAGCTCATCCTCTGACCCGTAGCGAGGCATCGCTTCAGAACTATACATCCAATCATCATTAGATGATTGGCTTCTTTCCGGTGAAGACGGTGGAGAAGACATTTTTAAATCTATTTCCGAACAGTGAGAGTAACGAGTTTCAGCAAAAACAATTTAGTATGTTTATAATCCTGTTCTGATGACCCTTTATATATTTTTAATCGCGGATTCCAAAAGGTTTAATCTCTCGAACCACGTGAATATCTCCCAAATTTATTTCCTACCTTTCCCAAAAATTGTATACTTCCTAGGTGACTGTTCAGTTATCCAAAACAGTTTAAAAGTTAATACACTCTTACATTAAATTACTTTGAACTCCAAAATAGTTAATTATTGCGACCATAGTCACATTGGGAACTGATAAATGATTAAGTAACTGCGACCATGATCGCTGTCTCGATTAAAGTATCACAGTATAAGGAAACACTGTAACTCAAACAGGTCATTACTGCGACTTTGGTCGCAATACAATTACTGAACGCATGTTTGTTTCTAACATTAGTACGCAATAGTAAAATCCAAGGTGTAACAAATGTAGATTGGAAATAGTCAATGGAACTTATAATAAATAAATGTTTAGAAATGTTTATAAATTAAATCAATAAAACAAAAAATATTCAATGAATTGCAATTGCAATTATCTTTACATTTATAAAATAAAAAATTGTGCTATATCAATAAATTGTCAACTGTTAGTCTTCAAATACTGTTCTTCGAATCATTTCTGTTTCTTCATCCCAACTCTTCTCTCTATCTGCAAGTATCATGTATGCAAGCTCACTTCTTAGTCTCTGTACATCAGCGTCTGTAACAGTATCAACAGCTGCTGGACTACCAAACGGTACACTTTCCATATACTTGCATACATATATAGCGCAATCAACACTGAAATTCGCAGAGAGTAATCAACACTGAAATTTGCAGAGAGTAATCAACACTGAAATTAGATTTTTGTAATAAAAAAATGTACAAAATATGATAGGTAAGGAGATGTAAAAAATTTATATACCTGTTTAGTTGTTGGGGGCATCTTGTGTATTTTATATTTAATTTTCTCATTAATTTATTTAAATCAATCTCAAAAATCTGTAATAATCTATCTTTCTGCAATGTCAATAGAAAAAAATCAGTACTAATCAAATTAAATGCAATTTTCAGTAATCGAAATATTAAATTTTAACTCACCATTATTCTTGCATCTTTTTGATAAAGCTTTAATATACTACTATTTTTTTCAGCTGGACCAAAGAGTTGTAAAAAATCCACTCTTCTTTATGGCAATCAAATACCAACAAAGTCTAGTGAAATCCGGGATCCTTGGCACTATGTTTGTGATTGATCGGGAAGAACATGAACTGCACATTTCTTGTCCATTTTTTCAACAGCTGCTGCTTGATGAAATGATCTTCCAGATCTTACTTTTAGATACAACACCGTGTTACGAACAACAAAAAAAAAATACAAAATGAATTTAGAGTATAAAAAATAATTAATTAAAATAAGAATTCATTACGTCAAGTCAACAGACTGCGATCATGGTCGCAGTGTTTCTTATTTATCACATTTTTATATTATTTATATAGCGACCAAGGTCGCAATGTTGTTATTGATAAAGAGGGCCAGCAAATGCAATCTAGGGTCGCAGTACATGGACTACGACTTAGGTCGCAGTACGTTAGGTAGGTGCTTCCTTTATATTAACACGCATAGCGACTAAGGTCGCAGTGTTTGTTGTTGATTAAGACTGCCGCCAGAACTGCGACCAAGGTCGCAGTGTTGCTGATTAAGACTGCGGCTAGCAAGGGCGACCAAAGTCGCAAACTTCATTTTAAAATTAAATTCGGGTGAAATAATTTAATTATTAACTGCGACCTTGATCGCAGTATATTCTTTATGCCTAAACATCAATAAAGACTATTAGTAGAATATTTAACGTTCAAGATTTATTTCACCAAATGAATTAGGAAATTGATATTACAGTAAACCGTAAAGGAGAAAATAGATGTTTACCCAAATTTCGCTCAGAAAGAATATGCTTTTTAATCCTTCTCCTTTATCTAGATGCTGCATGTAGAAATGAATTATATTCGCATCTAAGTCTCTACTGAACATCAGGTCCTCAATGTCATTTCTTGTAATCATGATTCCGTTGTCGGTATCCTGATACACAGTAGAACTGCAAGATATTCAAAACAAAGTTAGTAATTAAATTGTTCTTATATAAAGGTATAACAGTTTTTTGATATGAATTATAATAAAATTAATTAACTTACTCAGAGAAGGACTTGTCGAAGAAATTTTTTATAAGAGCTTGTTGATGGGGCTGCAAAATTCTGTATGCTGTGGTTTCGATCAATTCTCTCGATTTGGCTCAGTGGAGGAAATCTCTTTGTCGTCGAAACCAGCCGCAGAACTCAGAGCCGCAGGCTGTGGAAGAGGATATTCATTATTTTCTTCTCCTGTTTTGGATAAACAAAGTCGGAGTCATCGCGATCTCTTTCAGCGCGTTTGCGTTCTTTGACTCCCCTTTCTATCGTTCCTTTAGAGTATTCCAAAACTGTTTCTTTTAAGAATTGCTTCTGAGGCGGAGTATGTTCTTGATTTTTTTCTTCAGAAGCTCTATCTCTTTGGGTTTCTTGAATCATTTGAGTTATATTCAAAGAAAAACTTGGGATATCTTCCCCAGAAATATTTACAATAGATTCAGAACCCATGATTTCATCCTCTTTCAATTTTTTCTTCTTCTCCTCTTTAGCCTGCTTCTCCATCATTCTTTTGTGCTCCTTTTCCTCTTCTCCCTTCCTTCTACTTTGCTCTTCTGTCATCCTCTCCTTCTACTCTCCCCCCATTCCTCTTTTTCTCCCGCCTCTTCTTTAACTCCTCCAACAACTTCCTCCTATTCTCCTTTTCCTGCTCCCCCTCTTCTTCCCTCCTCTTTTCCTTCTCCTTCTTCTCCTTTTCGATTCTCCTCTTCTTCTGACCCTCCTCTTCCCTCTTCCTCTCCTCGTCTCTTCTTCTCTTCTCATTCTCCTCCTCTTCCCTCTTCCTCCTCTCCTCCCCTCCTCTTCCCTCCTCCTCTCCTCCTTTTCCTGCTCCTCCTTTCTCTTATCTTCTTCTCCTTCTCCTCTTCTTCCCTCATTCTCCTTTCATTCTCCTCCTCTTCCCTTCTTCTCTTCTCCTTCTCCTCCACTTCTCTCCTCCTCTCCTTCTTTTCCTTCTCTTTTTCCAATCTTCTCCTCTCATGCTCCTCCTCTTCCCTCTTCTTCTCCTTCTCCTTCTCCGCAGCAGCGGCTGCTCTTAGCATCTCTTCTTCTTCTTCTTTATCAATTAATTTCCTCTGCTGCCTTTTTAGTTTCTTCTTCTCTCTTTTTTCTCTTCTTTTTATTTTTAATTCAGCCTTGAGTCTGCTCTCAGTCTCCATTTTTTTCAATTTTTCTTTTAAGCTGAGAAACATATTCTCTCAAGTGCTGATTTGAGACCTCAACTCTTTTATTTCTTCAGCTTGATCATCCCGTGGTGGCGGCAAATAACCTGTAAAAGATGGTTCTTGCTCACTCGTTTCAGCCGCTTCTGGCTCATTTTCTGCCGGGATGTCAGCTTGATTATATGTATGTCCTTCTTCTTCTTCTTCATCTTCATCTTTTTCTTCTTCTTCTTCATCTCCCCTTCAACAGGAAGGCCAACCATATTTTTTTCATCATTAGAGACGTTGGCCATTCGACTCAAAATCTGAAAACAAACATAAAAAGGTAAGTTAAAACCAAAACAATGAAATAATTATACTGCGATCATGGTCGCAGTTAATTTATTAAATATTTATGATAATAATGCGACCTTGGTCGCAGTATGTTTATCCTGCACAAATTTATATGCCCAGACATGCAGCTCAATACTGCGACCATGGTCGCATTTCATCTAAAAGGTATTTCAGAGAATGCGACCATGGTCGCAAATTTTTTTCAGACACAAAATGAACTGCGAAACGTGCAGCTCAATACTGCGACTATGGTCGCATTTATTTGTATCGCACATAAAAAGAAGTCCAACTTACAATGTTCCTGTCAATCTAATTTAGATCAATTTCAAGCAGAGATCTGCTAATATTTTGGAGGTCCCATCTTACTGCGCGCGGGGTTTTGTCCTCCAAACCAGACCTCGGCTCAAAAATAGGAGCCCTCTCACATAGCCAATACTGCAAAAATGGAAAATTAAATTAGTTTACACAAATATTCACAATATTATGGTTAAATTTCATACAATGTTGGCCAAATATGAGATTCGTAATTACAATAATTTGCACGGAGCATCCTTACAGCTCGTACGTGGTGTGCCTGAAGATGTCCATTGACTCAATCAGGAATTGCCAAACAGCTTTAGTCCAGCATATTGTCCTCATCAGCTGCATATTGGCAATCTGTTCCACAATATACCACGGCACCGTGCATTTACTGCCAGAGAAGAAAAGAGTGGCCGACATGTATAGGATGATTATTGTGATAAAGTCTTGAGCTGCAAGTCTTTGTATGTCTCTTATAATTTCATTTAAAGTCACTTGCTGCTCAAGCTGTTCATCCTGTGTCACATCTAATTCACCCCTCCTCCTTTTCTTGACCAGAAGATCATCCAAAGCCTCTTCAATAGATATTTTTGTGATCTTTTTTATATTGGGGAAATAATGTTTTATAACCCCTCTGTCTTTCATCGTACATATCTTATTCATAACAAAATCTGCCCCAATGATAGGTAGACCAAAAGTGAGGGCAACATCCTCTACTGTTAACTCAATTTGTTTGCCCCCAATTCTAAAGGTCCTTGTATCCTTATCATACTGGTCTAAAATCCTCAGTACCGCAACGTTTGATTTTAGAGCCTTTTCATCCCTAAATTCCTCATTGTAGAAGGCCATGAAGATTGGGCCAAATGGAGTATTCTTGATCGCCTCTACGAAATCTGCCTGAATGTACTTTTTAAATTTCTTGATGAACTCGCACATAGGTTTTAGGCTTGATCTCAGAGGACGAACCTTCATCTGTTGTTTACCTATAGATGCAGAAAAATAAGAAAGTTTAGACCAATGATTATTTAAAAATTATAAGGGAGTAAAAAGCAAATTATTTTTAATAAACTGCGAGCAAGGTCGCAGTCATCTACAGTGCAAAATAATCTACTGCGACCCGGGTAGACACTGTGACCAAGGTCGCAATCATCTACAGTGCAAACACAAACAACTGCGACCATGGTCGACAACTGCGACCAAGGTCGCAGTTCTCTAAAGTGCAAACACAAACAACTGCGACCATGGTCGACAACTGTGACCAAGGTCGCATAAGACTACACTGCGACCAAGGTCGCAGTCATCTACAGTGCAAACATAAACATATGCGACCAGGGTAGACATGGCGACGAAGGTCGCATAAGACTACAGTGCAAAAATAAACAACTGCGACCCAGGAATGATGAAACAAATGACGTTAAATACAGTGCGACCATGGTCGCAAAACACTACATAAATATTGAAACAACTGCGACCCCATGTCGTCAGTATGTAAAAAAAAAGGAAGTTTCATATACTGCGACGATGAAACTGCGACCATCGTCGCATTCGTCTAAAAGGAAAAGTCCAAAAAAAAAATTCTGAGACGCACAGATCTGAAAATAAAATTTTAACAACTGCGACCGAGGTCGACATATAGTGTATGAAAAAGATTTTTTAAAAAAAAAGACTTAAACTTAAATAAATCTGGAAAAAATTTAAAACAATTAAAATACACAAACCCTAAATTTTTTGAAAAATATCGTTTTTCTATTACCTTTTTTGGTGGATGATTTCTTGGGCGCCATGTGTTGCAAATATATTTTTAAAAAACGGATCAAATTTGTGAAATAAAAGAACAAGTTGGATCAGAATGATCGGGTGAAATTTTAGAGCTGAAATTTTTTTGAAAGGTAACTTTTTACATAAGGTAAAAAGATGTGACAGATGGTATTTTCGGAAGATACATTGTTGAGGTGACTGACATTAAATTGGGCGGGATTTTTCATCTTTTTGTCCGCCAAAATTTATGAAAGGTATGTGGCTATGATTTGCCACGTCCTACCGGCTGAGAAACTCTCTCAGCCTGCCGGCTGAGGTACAGTAACCCCATATATATATATATATATATATATATATATATATATATATATATATATATATATATATATATATATATATATATATATATATATATATATATATATATATATATATGGTAGAGTTACAATACACATAAGTGTAACTAAGTTAAGTTACACATATCTCTTTTCACCACACAAAAATTTTACTTGGTGAGATACAAACAAAAAGTAATGTCAGTGGTCCCCACAAAGTGTTTAAAAAATATTTTTTGTTTGGTGGAAAGGGGTATGTGCAAGTTAACAGTTACACCTATGTGTATTGTAACTCTACCATATATATATATATATATATATATATATATATCAGCCGACGGCTGAGAGACTCTCTCAGCCTGCGGTGACGTGACACATTATGAGCCACATAATTCAACAATCTAAAATGACGTCCCGTTTTTAAAAATAATTAAAATTACTAAAAGTCCCTATCGTTTGTCTTTTTCTCGGGATGATGTATTAATTTATATTCTTTATTATTATTTTTTCTCCTCTTTTATATGTCTATCTCTCTGTGTCTTCTCACACTGTCAGATCTAGATGTTTGACTTATAAAGAATATCGTTCTAAAAAAGCGAGAGCGAGATCAGATATTAATTTTTAGTCGCAGATATAGATCTCCAGCAACTATTTTGACAAGTTCATGTTCCCTCGGGATGTCAATTTCAATATTCTCCTCGTGATTTTTCTCTTCTTCTTCTTCCAAAGTAAGGCTGTATGAAATTTCATCTTCAAACCATTTGTTTTACAAAACATCGACTAAAGTCGCAGTCCAATTAAAATTTATAATAAAAAGACTGTGACCTTGGTCTCAAAAATGAAAAATAAGTTCAAAAAGACTGCTATTATATAAGACTGCGACCAATGTCGCAGTCTTCAGTCGCTGTCTTCTAATCATCTTAATTACTTAATTTTCGAGACATTGTTCACTGCTTCAATTGACTATGTCTCTTGTTTTATAAGAATGCAATCATGGTCGCAGTATCTTATTTAGATTACTTAATAAAAATACTACGACCAAGGTCGCATTGTTATCAGATAAAACATTCTTAAAGAGACTGTTGTTACGTAAGATTGCGGCCGAAGTCGCAATCTTCTAATCATCTTAATTAATTAACTTACACGATTATTGTCACTGCTTCCATTGACTGCGACTCTTATTTCATAAAACTCTTGTTTCATAAGAATGCGACCATGGTCGCAGTATCCTATTTAGATTACTTAATAAAAAAATACTATGACCAAGGTCGCATTGTTATCAAACAAAACATTCTCAAAGAGACTGCTGTTACATAAGACTGCGACCGAAGTCGCAATCTTCTAATCATCTTAATTAATTAACTTACGAGATTATTGTCACTGCTTCCATTGACTGCGACTCTTTATTTCATAAGACTGCGACCACGGTCGTAGTATCCTATTTAGCTTAGGAAGGTCAAAAAATACTTTGACCCTAATTGAAAAAATAAAAAAAGGTTACAACATTGCGACCAACGGTCCCAATGTAAAACAAAAATAAATCTAAAAAGTGAAAATAATATTAAAAAATTAAATCCAAAATTTTTCTTTTAGAAACTGCGACTTCGATTGCAGTTTAAGATAACAAAAAAAATTGGTTTCAAGTCGCGATAATAGATTTTTATTGTGATTAAAACATCTTTTCAAAAAAAAAAACTTGAACATAAGTGCGACCATGGTTGCATTCTTTAAAATAAATTATTTTTCTAAAATTTAGTTATCAAGATCTGTAATTTTTTTGTTTGAAAAAGCTTAAATTTTTCGATCTATAATTTTTTTAGTGGAGGAACAGTTGTAGCAGGTTAAAAGTAAAACTGAGGGCACTTCAGTCATTGAGCAACGAAGAGTGGTTGAGGGTCTCCTTTTACCGCCTAAATTTTTGACTTCTCTGCGGCTAATATGAAGCCACATCATGCCGGCTGAGAAACTCTCTCAGCTGACAGCTGAGGTACAGTAACCCCATATATATATGTGTGTGTATAGAAATCAGAAATTTAGGCGGTAAAAGGAGACCCTCAACCACTTTTTGTTTCCCAATGACTGAAGTACCCTCAGTTTCACTTTTAACCTGCTACAACTGTTACTCCACTAAAAAAATTACAAATATAAAAAATTTGAGTTTTTTCAAACAAAAAATTATAGATCTTTATTACTAAATTTTAGAAAAATAATTTATTTTAAAAGAATATAATCATGGTCGCATTAATGTTTAAGTTTTTTTTGAAAGATGTTTTAATCACAATAAAAATCTATTACTGCGACTTGATATAGTTTTTTTTTGTTTTCTGAAACTGCAATCGAATTCGCAGTTTCTGAAAAGAAAAATTTTGGATTTAAATTTTTTAATATCATTTTCACTTTTTAGATTTATTTTTATTTTACATTGCGACATTTGGTCGCAGTGTTGCAGCCATTTTTTATTTTTTTCAATTAGGGTCGCAGTATTTTTTCGACCTTGCTAAGTTAAATAGGATACTGCAACCGTGGTCGCAGTTAATTGAAGCAGTGACAATAATCTCGTAAGTTAATTAAGATGATTAGAAGATTGCGACTTCGGTCGTAGTCTTATGTAACAGAAGTCTCTTTGAGAATGTTTTGTTTGATAACAATGCAACATTGGTCATAGTATTTTTTTATAAAGTAATTTAAATAGGATACCGCGATCGTTGTCGCATTCTTATGAAATAAGAGACATAGTCAGTTGAAGCAGTGAACAAGGTCTCGATATTTAATTAATTAAGATGATTAAAAGACTGCGACCGAAAACTGCGATATTGGTCACAGTCTTATGTAATAGCAGTCTTTTTGAAAAGTTTTGTTTGATAATACTGCGACCTTGGTCGCAGTATTTTATAACTTATTTTCATTTTTCCGACCAAGGTCGTTGTCTTTTTATTAATAAATTTTAATTGGACTGCGACTTTGGTCGCTGTCTTGTAAAACAAATGGTTTGAAGATGAAATTTCATACTGCGACTATGGTCACAAAATTCGATTTTATCTGACAGTTTATTATTATGAATGTGATCAAAGTCGCAGTCTTGATGAAAAGGTTAACGTTTAAAATAAATTTTTTTTCCTACGACTTCAGTCGCATCTCTGACAGATTGGTTATATATTTATATGTATTTTACTTATCTTTTAGATTTTAAATCGAATGGCCAACATTTACGATGATGAAAAATTTCAGATAGGCTTCCTTTGAAAGAAGAAGAAGAAGAGAAGAATCACGATGATAATATTAAAGCTGATATCCCAAGGGAACATGAACCTGTCAAAATAGCTGATGGAGATTTATGTCTGCAAGTAAAAATTAATATCTGATCCTGTTCTCGCTTTTTTAGAATGACATTCTCTACAAGTCAAAAATTTAGATCTGATATCGTGAGGAGACACAGAGAGATAGACATATAAAAAGGAAGAAAAATAATAACAAAGAATGGAAACTAATACATTCATTCCAAGAAAAAGACAAACGATAGGGGGGCTTTTAGTAATTTCAATTATTTTCAAAGGCATGGCGTCATTTTAGATTGTCGAATTATGTGGCTCATAATGTGCCACGTCACCGCAGGCTGAGAGGGACTCTCAGCTGTCGGCTGATATATATATATATATATATATATATATATATATATATATATATATATATATATATATATATATATATATATATATATATATATATATATATATATATCAGCCGACAGCTGAGAGTCCCTCTCAGCCTGCGGTGACGTGGCACATTATTAGCCATACTAGAAAGGACAGCCTGCATATTGAAACAGTTGAAATTACTAAATTTCTGCGATAAAAGATAGTAGATCTGTACAGTTTATTATTTTTTTATATTTCTGACGTTAGTCAATATTGTCACCATTATTTTTTTATAACTACGACCAAACTGCGATCAACTGAATATGAATCATGTCTCTTCAAGTGCAACTTCATCAAATCACGAAACAAATTTGAATGCTTCTTTATTAAATTTTTTTATGCAAATTTTATATATTTTAGGAATGCGCCTAAGCTCGTAGTGGTCAATAAAATAATTTCTCAATAGCTTTAAAAGCGTCATTTGTTGCAGTCTACAATTATTTAATTTGTAAATTTTTATGATGTGATATGTAAGAATTTACTGATTGCAAACATAGTCGCAGTTTACTGGTTCGCATGTAACGTATAAATTAATAATATTATTTTTTTGCATATTCCATGCGAATAAGGACAGCGACTATGGTCGCGGTGCTTAACGACAGCACGTCGTGGATTATTTTTTGGCTAGGTTAAATGTAATAACGGTGACTAAGGACTGCGAATATAGTCGCAATTTACGTATGATCTATATATCTGTTTTTCACTGTGACTGTTGTCTCAGCCGCCTATAAACTATAAAATTTTTTTTTACATATTGCATGCGAACAGGGACTGCGATTATGGTCGCAGCGCTTAACGACAGCATGTTTTGGATAATTTTTTTGCTACATTAAACGTAATAACGGTGACTAAGGACTGATACTATAGTCGCAGTTTACATATTATTTTATATATTTGTTCTTCACTGTGACTGTTGTCTTAGCTGCCTATAAAGTATGAATTTTTTTTACATATTGCATGCGATCAAGGACTACGACTATGATCGCAGTTCTTAACGACAGCAGTTGCAGTTTTCTAATTTGTGATATACAGTGAAATATGCTGATTTGAGAAAATTGTGATCATGTTCTCAGTATCATCCGTTTATATAGTTTAATTTTGGACTGCGATCATGGTCGTTGTTTTTAACTTTACTGAATGCAAAACGATCAAACTATTTATGACAGGACAGCGATCGTGGTCGCAGTTTCATATATAAATATAGTTAATCATGGACTTCGACCATAATCGTAGTTCTATTAGTTCAGAGTAAATATTATCTGAGTACTGTGGCCATTATCGCAGATAAGATGCAGAAATATTAACTATACAACATACTTTATATGTATTTTAAAAATATGAAAGATCATTTTGAGAGATAGAAGTAACTTTTATTTATAATATAATATAGTCAGAAAGAGACCTTACAAAAAAAGAGCATTAAAAGCTCTTAAAAAAAGACAAAATACCGTTGAATATCAAAAGATCAGGAAATCCTAATCCTCATCATTATCACGATCATAAGCAGATTCGTCGTGTTCATTCTCCCGTCTTCCTGTTCATCACTTATTTCCTCATCTTCTCCCTTGTCGTCCGGCTCGCTGTGCTCTTCAGTTTCTTCCTCCTTTTGTGGGTGCTTTGGTTCATCGATAAACTCCCAAAATAGATCGTCTGTATCAAGCTCTTCTTTCGACCCGTGTCGAGAAGAACCCGTAAAAGATGTGCTCAAAGAATGCGAGCCCCCAACGTCAGAGGACATGCTTTCATCAAACATTTCTCTGTGAAGTGGCAGAGGAATAAGTTCCTCTTCACTTGAAAACTTCATCATCCCCATGAAGAGGAGGATCAGATAAAATATTATTTGATGTTGTGAGATAGTCAGAAGGAGTGAAGTCCATACTGTTATCAGATTCACTAGAATACCCTGAAAAAAGAGGACCGGTGGGAGAATGATTGAAGTTGAAATCTGAGTGCTCAGAGGAAGAAGATGGGGAAGACATGATTTAAGAATGAATTATTTCTGAAAGTTTTGAAATCAAATTGAAAACGAAAAGCACAAATATCATTTTTAGACATGAGATAATATATTAGTTACAAGCACTATAAAAGGTCAATAATGTGAAACAACATGAATAGTAATAATAATTGTTACAGGTGACGGTTTTTGAAGAATTGGTAAAAAGAAATTAAATATTAATTGAAGCAGTTATGGCGGGAGAATCTAAAGAGTTCCTTTCTTTTAGAGGTTTATTATGTGAACTACAAATTAACTTTTTATATAATGTTTTTCTTATATATTTAGATTATGTATGGTGCACATCTTTCCTTTATCGAGATTAATATTATTGCATCACTTTTTTCGAGACTGTTGTTGTATCACGGTAGATAGAATATTAATTATTTCAATTAGTTCAGAGTAATTAATATAGTATTTTATAAGATGTGATATACGCGGACTGATCTCACGGTCGTAGGGCTAATCTACTTTATAAAACGATCAAAATTCTGTTACATAAGGCATGCGAATAAGGACAGTGATTGTGATCGCAGTGCTGAACGATAGCATATTTCGTCTGTTATTTTTATGTAAATAAGGAATGCGACTAGGGTCGCAGTCGTGATATAAAATTAAAAGTTATATTATATTAAGTCTGCGATCGTGGTCGCAGTGATCGAAAATTTTGTTATACCATGTCTGCGACTATGATCGCAGACTTTGTAAAACGATCAAAATTCTGTTACATAAGGCATGCGAAAAAGGACAGGGACTGTGATCGTAGTGCTGAACGATAACATGTTTCGTCTGTTATTCTATGCGAATAAAGAATGCGACTAGTGTCGCAGTCGTGATATAAAAATGAAAATTATATTATATTAAGTCTGAGAACATAGTCGCAGTGATTGAAAGTTTTGTTATACTATGCCTGCGACTATGATCGCAGACTTTGTAAAATGATCAAAATTCTGTTACATAAGTCATGCGAAAAATGACAGCGACTGTGATCGCAGTACTGAATGATAGCATGTTTCGTCTGTTATTTTTATGCGAATAAGGAATGCGACTAGGGTCGCAATCGTGATATAAAAATGAAAGTTATATATTTTTTAATTATAGTTTTGAATGTATGTGTACTGCGACCTGGATCCAATTTATAATATACATTGAGAATAAAGCAATTTTTTAGTACAAGACAGACCATAGTCCCAGTTCATTAAAAATTGCATGAAATATTATCCAACCAATCTGCAAATATTGTGGCAGTTACGAGAATATCTGATTTATAAAATATCTGCAAAATAATTAACCATTGTATTTTATTATTTTTTTACACTGTACATTTATAATACAAAAAATAATATATGGCTGCTCCACATTAAATTTCATTTTTATATTCATTTTAGTTTTTTATTAAATGTACATGAATTGAAAATAACATGAAATTAAATAATAAAAAAATTTTAAACAATTTTTTTAAGTTCACGCATGTTTTTTTACTTTTACCGCTGTTGTTTTTTCTCATTATCTTGATCCAATTTTTTTCCTTTATATTTTGATGTATTAGAATTAGTAATTTTATAACTATAAATATATTCAACAGAAAATTCTTTGCAGATTACAAATATTTTAGATAAAATTTTGTTGTGGATGAGTTTTACTAGTTTAGAAGTTAAAAGGAGTATTTTGGTCAATTTGATTAACGATGCCTTAGGCGGGATGTTTTGATTTTTTTGGCGCTCACACTTTGCTACCGATAAGTGGCATATATTCGGTCACGTTACCGCCGGCTGAGAAACTCTCTCAGCTGGCGGCTGAGGTACAGTAACCCCTATATATATATATATATATATATATATATATATATATATATATATATATATATATATATATATATATATATATATATATATATATATATATATATATGAGAAAAATGTATATCAGCCTGCGGCTGAGAGAACTCTCTCAGCCTGCGGTGACGTGGCTCAGTTTTGTCACCTCACTAACTTACGGCCCGCTTATAGGAAGAAATTAAATTACTAAATACCCCTTATGAAAAGCTACTCTTTCGGTAACTTTCGTTATTGTTTATTATTATTGCCCACAAGGCAATTTTGGACCGCTCGTTGTCAGATTTAGGTTATTATTTATTATTATTTTTTTCCCTTTTTTGCCCCTCTTTATAGGATTTAGGTTATTGTTATAAATTATTTACAGTGCAAATGTAAACAATGAAACGACATTGCGACCAAGGTCGCATAAGTCTACAGTGCAAACATAGACATCTGCGACCATGTATACACTGCGACCAAGGTCGCAATCATCTACAGTGCAAACATAAACAACTGCGATCAGGGTCAATAATGCGACCAAGGTCGCATAAGTATACAATACAAACATAAACAACTGCGACCAGGGTCGACACTGCGACCATGGTCGCATAAGTATACAGTGCAAACATAAACAACTGCGACCCGGGTCGACACTGCGACCAAGGTCGCATAAGACTACAGTGCAAACATAATCAACTGCGACCCGGGTCGACACTGCGACCAAGGTCGCATAAGACTACAGTGCAAACATAATCAACTGCGACCCGGGAATTAAAAAAATGACGTTAAATACACTGCGACCATGGTCGCAGGACACTACAACGCATATTGAGACAACTGCGACCCATGTCTCAGTATGTAATAAAAAAAAGGACCTTTCATATACTGCGACCAACGTCGCATTCGTATAAAATAAAAAAAAAAAAAAAATTAAAACTCTACGATCTAAGTCGAACAGATCTGCAACTATAATTTTAACTACTGCGAACGAGTTCGACAAATAGTGAATGAAAAAAAATTTAGCTTAAAAAAATATTAGCAAGGTCGCATACATATACATCGCTTTTCAAAAAATATTGCGACCATGGTAAAAATAAAAGAAAATGTTTTACATTAGGTAAAAAGTTGTGAGTGAGGGTATTTCGAAAAATACAATGTTGAGGTGATTGACATTAAATTAGGCGGGATTGTTCAGTTTTTGTCCGCCAAAATTTATGACAGATTTGTGGATCTGATGTTGCCACGTCCCGCCGGCTGAGAGAGTTCTCTCAGCCGCAGGCTGAGGTACAGTAACCCCTATATATATATATATATATATATATATATATAGGGGTTACTGTACCTTAGCCGCCAGCTGAGAGAGTTTCTCAGCTGGCGTGACGTGGCTTTATATCAGCCGTAGAGAAGTCAAAAATTTAGGTGATAAAAAGACAAAAACATCCTGCTCGAAAAGACCTTTAACCGCTTTACCGCTGCCCAATGAATAAAATACTCTCAGTTTCACTTTTAACCTGGTTGCAACTGTTCCTCAACCAAAAAAATTACAGATCTAAAAATTTGAGTCTTCAGTTATTGGGTGAAATAACAAAAATTTATAATTTTTAAAAAATTCTAATTTTTATTATTTAATATTTTTTCAACATTTTAATATCATTTCACTTCAGATCGGTCTCTAATCCATAAAATATTTTCAATTAAGTGTTGAATTTTAATTATAAAAATTAAAATTCAATGTATATTTTCGATTAAAAATGAGATTTTTATTAAAATTTGAAAGTTTCTAATGAAAATATTTTAGAAAAATAATTTATTTTAAAAGAATGCGACCATGGACGCATTAATGTTCAACTCTTTTTGAAAGATGTTTTAATCACAATAAAAATCTATTACAGCAACTTGAAACAGTTTATTTTAGTTTTTTGTTGTTTTGAAACTACAATCGAAGTCGCAGTTTCTGAAAAGAAAAATTTGAATTTAAATTTTTTAACATCAATTTCACTTTTTAAATTTATTTTTGTTTTACATTGCGACCTTAGTCTTAGTGTTGCGGCCTTTTTTTTATTTTTTGATTGGGGTCGCAGTATTTTTTTGACCTTGGTAAGCTAAATAGGATACTATGATCGTGGTCGCAGTCTTATGAAATAAGAGTCGCAGTCAATTGAAGCAGTGACGAAGATCTCGTAAGTTAATTAATTAAGATAATTAGAAGATTGCGATTTCGGTCGCAGTCTTAAGTAACAGCAGTCTCTTTAAGAATACTTTTTTTGATAACACTGCGACCTTGGTCATAGTATTTTTTTATTAAGTAATCTAAATAGTTACTGTGACCATGGTCGCATTCTTATGAAATAAGAGACGTAGTCAATTAAAACAGTGAACAAGGTCTTGTAAGTTAAGTAATTAAGATGATTAGACGACTGCAACATTGGTCCCAGTCTTATATAATAGCAGTCTTTTTGAAAAGTTTTATTTGACAGCACTGCGACCTTAGTCGCAGTATTTTATAACTTATTTTTCATTTTTGCGACCAAGGTCGCAGTCTTTTTATTAATAAATTTTAGTTGAACTTAACTTTGGTCGCAGTCCTGTAAAATAAATAGTTTGAAGATGAAATTACATACTGCGACTATGGTTACAGAACTCAATTTTATCTGACAGTTTATTATTATGAATGCAACTAAAGTCGCAGTCTTGATGAAATGGATAACTTTTAAAATAATTTTTATACTACAAGTTTAGTCGCAGTACTGACAGATTGGTTATATATTTATGTGTATTATACATGTCTTTCAAATTTTAAATCGAATGGCCAACATTTTCGATGATGAAAAAATTTCGATAGGCCTTCCTTTTGAAGAAGAAAAAGAAGAGAAGAATCACAATGAAAAAATTTGAAGCTGACATTCTGAGAGAACAAAAACCTGTCAAAATAACTGATTGAGATCTAGGTCTGCAAAGTAAAATTAATAGCTGATTTTGCTCTCGCTTTTTTTAAAACGACGTTCCTTACGAGTCAAAAATCTAGATCTGGTAGCATGAGGAGGCACAGAGAGAGATATATAAAAGGGGAGAAAAATAATAATAAAAAATATAAAACTAATACATCATCCCAAGAAAAGTGTTTTTTTTAACGGTAGGGGCTTTTAGTAATTTCAATTATTTTCAAAAGTGGGGCGCCATTAAGATTGTCGAATTATGTGGCACATATTGTGCCACGTCATCGCTGGCTGAGAGGCACTTTCAGCTGTCGGCTGATATATATATATATATATATATATATATATATATATATATATATATATATATATATATATATATATATATAGACACACACACACACACACACACACACAGAGATATATATATATATATATATATATATATATATATATATATATATATATATATATATAGACACACACACACACACACACTTGTGTCTTTCTAAAAAGATTTGAGGCCGAATCCTTCTCATTCAAATACCAACATCCAACATTCGAATATAAGATTCACTTCGCTAAAATTGATCTATATTATTTCAAGTATTTATAAACCAACATCAAGTGGTTTGTATACTTTTGCTCATGCATTAAGTAGGGAAAAAACGAACGGCCTAAATAGTGAGTTGGTTAGTTTAACAATGTAGAACATTTGAAACCTAACAAAAATTAGTTTGTAGGTGTTTTTAAATGTTTAGATCATAATCAAATGGCTGGATTGAGAATTTATATGTCTAAAGACATAGATCTAACTAACTTACTACTTCCGGCCGTCCATTTTGCGCTGCTTGATGGATAGGCAAAAATATTCAAAATACTTGATTTTTGGTTTATAAATACTTGAAATAATATAGATCAATTTTAACGGAGTGAATCTTGTATTCGAATGTTGGAGGGTTGTACTTGAGTTGGAAGGATTCGGACTCAAATCCTTTTGGAAGGACACAAGTGTGTGTGTATCACCTAGATGGGGTGTGAATAGATGATGGGCTAATCAAATAGCAAACAATGCGAAATTAAAAACTTATAAAGCAATCTAAAACTATCACACAATGTATAACTAAAGAGTGAAGACGTATGCTCGGTGAAGAGCTCTGAACTTCTCTTCAAGATTCCTCTAGGCTAAGAGTTGAGGTGCTACTATAACTCTCTTGATTAAATACAAACGTGAGCACACAAACATTATCAAGCATGTAAAGATATGAACAAAATGAGAGCATGCAAGATATCAAACAATCCCAAACATGTATATCAATTTAAGCACAAGTAAATATCCAGCATATAAAGATGTAAATAATATGAGCATGCAAGATAAAACACAAGTGAGTTGAAAGAGAGATGAGTAATTGCAAACACAAGAGAATTGTTTTGAGGATTGAGCCACTTGCTCGACATCTCCGCCTTCACCGTAATGAAGGATTTTCACTAAAAACGGTCTAGTAAGATCACTCGGTGCCGCAACACCTATAACGAGCTCCCTCAAGAACTCTTAGACCCGCAAGTCCCTCACTTGTTCCCATAAGAACAACACACAATGCGAACCCGCAAGCTCACCGAGGCCGCAACCTCCAACTTCTTCTCAATACAAGGTAGAACAATTTGTGATCACTTCTCTTGATCACAAACAAACACTCTCACATACAAGAATTCTATAAGATGGATTTGACAATGAAAGACTCAAGCTTGTCTAAGAAAACTAGATAGATAAGGAAGTGAAAAACTCAAGAAATCCTTTTGAAAAAGTCAAGAGAAAAATACTCTTGATAAACTTCTCTTATTATATGGAAATGAGGCTCTAAAACTTATTGGAGAAACTCTGTTGAAGATAGGAAAAACTGGCTCTAAAAATTTCTCAAAATCTTTCATAAAAACAGGCCAAAAGACTCCTTAAATAAGAGTTCAGAAAATTTACTGTTGGGCTCTAAACACAGGCCAGAATGGTTTGTCGGTCGACCGCTCGGTCGACCAGCCAACGGTTATTTTTATCACCATTAGGGTTGCCATTCGACGCCCGGTCGACTACACCTAAAAACCAGAGAGTCACAACACTCTGTCGGTCGACTGCCCGGTCGACCGAGCCAAGCCCGAGAATGGACTTGAGCCAGTCGGTCGACCGGTTAGTGAATCGCTAGTTGGGCTCATGTCAGTGTGCACATCGGTGGACAGGTCAGTCGACTGAGCTAGCCTTCGGTCGACCGGTCGTCGACCGCAAGCAGCCCAAAATCCCAATTTGTACATCTTTTTAAATATATTTTAAATACCAATAAATTTGCATAAATTTCACAAAAATAAGTTCATGTAAATACAATGTAACATAAATATGTGTGATAAAAAATCAATACAATTTACAAACATGTGAACTATTTTTGAGGTAAAGAAATTAAAGCTTAAAATAAAATCGGTATTTTTCAAAAACCAACTTCTAAATAAAAATTTGATTTTTCTATAAACTTGTATAAATATAAAAACAAAATAATGAAACACATTTGAAGCATAGTATATATGGATAGAATCCAATACACATAGTAAATGATACATACTTGATTTTGTGGCCCCCGTTCCCGAGATACGTACCCAGATACGTGTTCTGATTTTTTTGACCATATAATTTTAATTTTCTTCCAGTATTTCTTTTTAGGTTGTGTTTGCTTGTGTTATTTGGTATCGGATCAGGATTCTCAGTTTTAGAGTCAGCCCTGACCTGGACAGGGAACCCGATACTAGCATCCGCTCGATTTGACCATTCTGGTGATTCAATTTGACCAATTTTAGTTTCAAATACTATTTTCCAATATTTTAGATTTTTCAAGATTTTTGGAATTTTTCAGAATTATTTTGCAAAATCTCCAAAATCGGTGTAGGTCAGCATCGCTGACCGATTTTCAGATTTTTAATTTTCAAATGAAGTTGAATTTTTAGAAATAGTTTTCACATTACTTCTTAAAATTTTATTTTCTATCTACATATATTTTTTGGAATTATTCAGAATTTATCAAAATTTGACCGATTCTGGTGCCACGAGTATCGTCAGAAGATTTGAGGATTTTTAATTTGAAAAGTAAATTGAATTTCTCGAATTCAATTTCACCATATATCTTAAAATTATATTTAGTATGTTTGAGAATTTTTCAGAACGTTTCTGAAACAGTCAAATTTTACCCTATTAAAATAATAATATTATTTACCGTTCTTTTCTTTTCTTACTTTTTCCTTTTCCACTTCTCTACTTTATACTCCCAAGATATTCTATTAAATTAATGATTTAATAATATAATTATTTACTATTTTCTTTTCTTTTTCCTTATTTTTTCCTTTTCCTTTATTTTTCTTTCTTTTTTTCTTTTCTTTTCTTCTCATTTACTTCCCCCATGCCCTACACCACACCATCCCCTGCACCACACCATCCCCTGCAATGCACCATCAGCAGTAACATCTGCAACTCTAGCGCAAGCAACCCCCATCCCTCACCCATTCCCTCCCTCTCCTCCTCCTTTTAATTCCCTTCTTTCTTCCTTTCTTTCTATTCTTCCCCACCTTCTTCATTTTCTCACCAACACCTTCACCCACTCCGTGACCGCCGCCTCCACCACCTAGGCCGCCGGTGCCCTAGCCGCTGCCGCACCCCCCAATTCCCCACCTCCCTTCCCCACTTTCACCATCCCCAATTTCCCTCTCCTTCCCTCCAATTTCAACATAACCCAACACTTCATCTCTTCTTCTTCTCTAAAATCCACCACTAATTTCACCCAAATCCTCCACTCCAACCACCCTACCATTATATCCTCCTCCTCCTCCAACTCCCCATCACCACCAACTACCACCATCAACCACCACTTACCACCTCCTTCAACAACACCAATAACAACCACCACGAACCATATACCCAACTCCACCACCTTCCTCCCCTGGGCCCTAGGCCCCGTGCTCGCCCTTCACCGGCGGCGCCATCGCCGCCAGGCCGCCGTCCATCCTCTCCCCTCCTTTCTCTTTCCTTCTTTCTTCTTTTCTTTCTTTCTTTCTTTCTTTTATTTTTTCTTTTTTTCCTCCTTTTCACTTTTACCTATCCCCTCATTTCCTAATTACATCTCCATATTTTCCAATATACCCTCCTCTCTATTTCCTTATTTTTTCTCCTTTTAAACAATTCCAACAAATACCCTCTTTCTCTCTCTAACAAAAACTCTCTCTCTCCCTTCTCATTCTCTCTCTAATATATATATATATATATATATATATATATATATATATATGTATGTATGTATGTATATGTATATATATATATATATATATATATATATATATATATATATATATATATATATATATATATATATATATATGTATGTATATGTATATGGGCTAGTAGCATGCTCGTACGTGTTAGCGGACTTCCCAGATTTTCTCGGTATTTCGTTCCGGTGCTAGGCGAGTACATTTCTTGTGTTGTTTTTATTATCATCGTTACATGCCTAATAATTATTATCTTGCTTTTAATACATAATATCTCATTATGCGAGTTGATATATGATATGCGAGTACTTTTCTTTTATTGCTTCATGCCTTGTTAATGCTACTCTAACGTTTACTACATGATATTTGATATTTGACACTTGTCACTTGATATATGACACCGGTACTTAACATGATTATCACTTAACACTTGATCCATGATACTTGATATATGACACTGGTACTTAACATAATTATCACTTAACACCTGATCCATGATACTTGATTTATGACACTGGTACTTAACATAATTATCACTTAACGCCTGATCCATGATACTTGATATATGATACTAGTACTTAACATGATTATCACTTGACACTTGATATTTGACATTTGATATCTGACACTGGCACTTGATATGTTATACTTGACACCTGATCTCTGGCACTTAATATCTGACACAGGCGCTGATATGTTATACTTGACACCTGATCTCTAGTATTTGATATCTGACACCGGCACTGATATGTTTACATTTGACACCTGGTACTCGACACTTGATATCTGATACCGGTAGTTGACATGTTATTACTTGACACCTGATATCTGACACCGGTACTTGACCTGTTATTACTTGACACCTGATACTTGACACATGATATCTGATACTGGTACTTGACATGTTATCACTTGACACCTGATACCTAACATCTGATATATGACACTTGATAATTGATATGCTATCACTTGATACTTGACATATGCTATCACTTGGTACTGATACATTTGACATGGTATTGTGACACCTGACTGGATACTATTACACCTGACACCTATATTACATGGTATATTCTTGATTATTACTTCAACGAGACCTTGACATGATTGTTATACTGCTACCAGACATCTGGTGCTCCTGTACTCCTGACTCCTGTACTCCTGTATCCCCTGTACTCATCTCCCCTTCACTGTTACTCTTGTTAATAGCACAATCAGACCAGCATCCGGCAGAGCATGCCTGGTGTTGGGATGATGAGAATGTATCCCATGATCATGCTAGCATCCGGCGGATCCTGAATGAAACTAAGTGCCACACGGAGCAAAATGTCCCACCATACACATGGTGAGGGCCACATCTTGAATCTGTGGGGGCCACCTCTAGAATCCATTTCTCACACAGAGCAAAGCGCCACACCACACACGTGGTGCGGGCCACCTCTTTAATCTGTGGGGGGTCACCTCTTGAATCTGTGGGGCTACCTTCTGAATCAACCCTCGGAGCAAAGTGCCACACTATACACGTGGTGGGAGCCACTTCTTGAATCTGTGGGACTACCTTCTGAATCAACCCTCAGAGCAAAGTGCCACATAGAGCAAAGTGCCACACTACACATGTGGTGGGGGCCACCTCTTCAGTGGGGGCCACCTCTTGAATCCGTAGGGCTACTTCCTCCCTCCTGCCTGTGCCGCCTGGTGTTAGCGTGATAAGCATTCTCAGTGCATATTAACGTCCACACATACCTATATGATGATAACGCCATAAGTATATGTTATTTGGTCTCTCCCCTATTCGAATAATGGAACCTGCATATCGGAGTTCAGATGAGTTCTACTGGAAGTGCGGGCTCCAGTGTGAACTGTCGGTGTTGTGGGACGCCAGTGGGAAAGGGATAAGAATAACATAAGAACATAACACCCAAATAGTAATAATATTAGGAACGTGTGATATTTGGTTTCTCCTTTATTCGAGTCCTGGTACTCACATATCAGACCCGAGTGAGTTCAACAGAGTGCGAGCTCTAGTATGGACTATCAGTGATGTGAGGCGCTGGTAGGGAGGCGATTGAAATATCAAACGGTACTGATTATTATTATTGAATAACTTAAAATGTAACACCTTTATATTCTCCAGTTATAATGTTATGCACTGAGTTGACACCCTGTTTTATGATATATGATTTAGGTGGTATAATGATTACTCTAGACATACTTTAGTTCTGTCACTCTGAGGGCAACTTAAGATGTACAAACTCAGATGATGGCGCTATGGGATATGTGGTATATAGATGAGGGTTTCCTTATTTGGATTATCCCCTTGACGTATCAATCTCGTGAATCCATAATCTGAGCTTGTACAACTAGTTTTATTTATACTTGTATTTATCACATGTTTAATGTATTTATCACATGTCTATGTGTACCTATGCTCTCGATACTGTTTTCTATGCATGTTTTTTGATTCAGATTTATTGCTATACATGTATTTACTTCATTTCAGATTTCCTGTCGTTCCTTTAATTTCTTTTATGTTACTTGTCATTGCCTGTACCTGCATTCTTGAACCACATCACTTGATCATTTACACGTGTGCCTGATATGCACACCACTTGCTTTATCATATGTACTCGCGGGTTGTATCTGACAACCCTGAATTTTCATGTCCAGATCCTAGAGTCCGGACCATGGTGGCCTTGTCATAGCTGATCAGAGTGCACGGCGGATCCTTCCGTGGCGATCGGAGTGCAGTAGAAGCTTAGATATCGTCGTAGCTCTTCCTCCCAGCTCTTTTCCTGATTGACTCTCGAGGCCCCTCTTGCTGCTCGTGAGCACCTTTCAGCTTTTGTTCTGGATATCTCTCTGTATTATGTACTTTTATATTTTCTGGTGATGTAATATTCTTGTAATATTGTATCACTCTCTGTGATGACTATGTACTTGTACCTTTCTGTTGGAATGTATATTACCACTGTGCTTCCGCACTCTGATTCTTTCCTGTACTGATACTTAGTATATATACGTGAGGGTATTTCTGACCTGCATATATATATGTCGCAGTGACATCTCCGTATCCGTGGGATCGGGGTCTCACAGTTTTTGACAATAAAACCAAAATAAGTTTTGTTAAAAACAAAACTTAAATACATGAATTAGATACATCAAATAAGTTATCTAAGCATATGAAGTATAAATGCATTTGGATGAAATCCAATATACATATAAACCATGTAAACTTGTTTTGATGAAATCTATTCATGAAACCAAAGATATATTCTTGAAACTAAAACACTTAAACCGAAAACTAAAATTATTTAAGATGAAAATAATATATAAATTTTGTGTGTGTGTGTGTGTGTAAGCTTGAGAAATTCACAACTAATCTATTTTATCTTAAAACAAAAATCTTAAATTTACAAAGTTAGACTCAAGTCTTCTTGAAAATCTTCTCTGAAAATCTTCTTCTCCATCTTGACTTGATCCAAACTTGATACATGAGCTAGATTCTCTTTAGTACTTGATGCGATCTTGAAGCGCGAGCTCTTAAATCAATATGTGATAGCTTCAAAACTTGACTTCAAATTTTTGTCGAAGCTAAACACCAACTAAAATCTTGATTGAATATCTGTAACTTAATAAACATTAGATCATTAGTAGTATAACTATATGAGTTAATCACCATTAAAATTAGAGTGATGGGCCTTTAGGCCAACAATCTCCCCTTTTTTATGATGACAAAACTCATAGAGTTTTATGTGCATAAATTAAAAATAAGCTTCATAGAAGCTCCCCCTTAACTCATGCATAGTAAAAAAAACATGCAGATATTTAATGAAGCTCATATATGCATAAATAAAAACATAAACATATATGCATAAAAAAAAAACATAGCATGCATACATAAACTCTAAATTTCTCTCCCCCTTTTTGTCAATTCATCAATAAAGGGGTAAAGAAAAATAAAGTAAATATATATACGATATAAATTCATAAAGAGAAGAGACTATAAAATTAACTCACCCTGCATACATGCATTACATGAAAAAAGAGATGACTAACCCTAACCCATATAAGTATAATAGACAATATATAGACGGAGATATTAAGCTCCCCTTACACACGTCTACCACATAAAGAAAAAAGGTCAAACTCTTCTTTATATACTACACTCATCATGATTCTATATATAGAGGAGATGTTAAGGTCCCCGTGCATATAAGAAATATATGTCAAAATAAAATTTGAAAATCAATTAAAACAAATTTTGATACCACTTGTAATCAACAAAAAATTTTGATATCACATGAAATCAATTAAATAAATTTTGATACTGCTTGAAAGCAAAACAAGAATTTTTTTAATAAACCGATAGAAAATATACTAGTAGATAAATATAAATATAATGTTATAGATAAACATAAACATGAAATCATTTTAACTCGAAGAACTTTTCTCTCTCTTTTTTAAAATAATCACAAAACTAATGCATAAGCTTATTGGAAAGAAAGACAAATATTTTGAAGTAAAATCAAGCTTAACATGAAATCAATTTGTGCTATAAAACATGTATGGTCAATGTAAAACAAGCACAATCAATCATATGTATGTATATATGTCAATGAAAATATTACTTGAAATTTAATGCATACATATATAGAAAAACTTGAATGAGTATATAAAAATGAAATAACATAGAAAATATTTGTATAACTCATATCATCCACCCTATCATACACAAGTTAAAAAAATACTCATTAAGACATACAAGGTATGGTCGCCCAACCAGCCACCCTCTAAGTGTAAAAGTTTTCAAAAATAGGGTTTTGAAAATAGTATAGGTAGATTGAGAACACTATTAAGTGAAGAATAAAGAACTAGTTTAAAATAGTTTTGAAAACTAGTTAAAGTTCCTTCAAATATGAAACCAAATCACATATCTCATGAAACATGCTAATTAAACAAAAATTATCACTCAAGATCTATATAGCACATAAATACTCATGAAAATAAAGTCATGAGTGAAAAAATGAGTGCACAATAATCATGTGAATAACATATTCACAAAAATAAATCAATATGGCTCAAAACAAAAACTCAAATGAAATTCTTTTTCCTAAACATGATATATCATATAATCATGCAAGAATCATCAAAAATAGGACATTCAATGTACAATCAAATATAAAATGAATACACAAAAGAAATGTATAGCATGAAGAACAAGTGTAACTCAAAAATTGTATATGTATAACATAAGTTTTAATAAAATTTGCATATGAACATATGATATAAACAAATAAATTAATATATACTTTAAAATAAAGCATATAAAAATATGAATCTACCAAAAAGATAGGCATGTAAATTCACTCAAAAACATGAACACAATTTTCAAGAAAACATGCATAGCTTACAACCAATTAACTCAATATTAAGCACAAAATAATATATGATTGAGTCTAAATTACTACACTAGCATATAAGCATTTAAAACATTTGTAAAAGTGGAGAATGAAATAGTTACCAATAATGATGTAGCCAATCCATTTCTCCAAAACAAGGTGATCCTCCTACCAAAACTCCTTGACAGCGATGCATTTATGATGTGTCCGTCAAGCTCCAATTGCATCTACTACTAAGGTACCAATCCTTTCACATTTTATGAGAGCCTACATCTACATCAAAAATAAGTGACGGAAAATTTGATACTCATATATTTTTGGTTCCACGAGGGTTAGCAAAACCCAAATATTTTTATTTGCAAAATTTTAAAAATTTAATCTATCAAAATAAAATTTTACAAGATAGCCTTTGCGGCTACAATGTGTACATGTGTACACTCTAACATACATATGGGTGATATAAGTGTGATCATAGTGTTCATGAGATATATGCCGTGGGATATGTGCATGAACACGTGGAATATGTTTCTTGCGAAACATAGATTTCAATTTAGAAGCACAGTGGCTCAAAGTAGAGTCCAAACAATCAATATTCTTTAAAATATAAATATCATTATTAATATTGGAAGAAGAAACATGAGCATGAGAAACATGACAAGCATGAGAATTAAAATGATTTTCTTTTGAAATAAGAATAAAAGTCTTTTCTTTTTCAGCCAAAATAATCTTCTTTTTCAAAGACTCATTTTCATTTAAAACAAAATCCTTTTCTTTGGAAATCAAAATAACTTAATTTTTCAAAGATTCATTTTCTTTTGAAATAATTTCAAATTTATTTTAAAAGAATCTTTTTCTTTTAAAATGGAATCATTTTCTTTCTTCAACCATTTGTTTTCAACTTTTAATAAATCATATTTTTCAAGAAGTTTTTTGCAAAACATAGCAAGTTCATCATATGAAATCTCACCATCATTATCAAGCTCGAAATCAGAATTTATCTCAAGGGGATCACCCCCTTGGACCATATAGCACATGTTGGAAGTATCACTTCCTTGATCGAGTCACTCTCCTTGTTATTTTGTGTTTGTTCACCAAGGGAGATAAGAGTGTTTCATATTACAAAAGCTGAATAAAAGTTAAAAATCTTAGATAAATAATCATCATTTAGGGTTAGTTTCATAGCATCAATGACTTTTGCATTAGCCTCATGATATTTGTCATTTACAATATATGATTTTTTTTGTTGTGGCAAGATAGACATGAATACTAAGGGCTTTGAGATATAAAGACATCTTAACTTTCTAATTTTGAAAGTTAAGAATACCAAACATAGGAGGTGCAATGAAATCCATGTGTGTGTATGAAAATATTGTGATTAGTAAATAAAAGGATCTTTAACCCTAGGTTGTTCAAGAGCACCAAGCTCTGATACTACTTATAGATCAACTAGAGAGGGGTGAATAAGTGATGTGCTAATAAAATGGCAAGCAATGCGGAATTAAAAACTTATAATGCAAACTAAAACTATCACACAATGTATAACCAAAGAGTGAAGATGAATTCCTGGTAAAGGTCTCTGAACTTCTCCTCAAGATTCCTCTAGACTAAGAGTTGAGGTGTTAGTATAGCTCTCTTGGTTAAATATAAATGTGAGCACACAAATAATATCCAGCATGTAAAGATATGAACAAAATGAGAGCATACAAGATATCAGACAATCCCAAGCATGTATATTAATTTAAACACAAGTAAATATCAAGCATATAAAAATGTGAACAATACGAGCATACAAGATATAAACACAAGTGAGTTGAGAGAGATGAGCAATTACAAACATGGGAGAATTGTTTCATGGTTTGAGCTACATGCTCTATGTCCCCGCCTTCACCGCAATGTAGAATTTTTACAAAAAATGATCCTGCAAGATCACTCAGTGTCACAATACCTACAACGAGCTCCCTCAAGAACTCTTGGACCCACAATCCCTCACTTATTCCCATAAGAACAATACACAATGCGAACCCGCAAGCTCGCCGAAGCCGCAACCTCCAATTTCTTCTCAATACAAGGTGGAACACTTTGTGATCACTTCTCTTGATCATAAACAAACACTCACACATACAAGAATCCTATAGGATAGATTTGAAAATGAAAGGTTCAAGTTTGTGTGAGAAAACTAGATAGATAAGGAAGTGAAAAACTCAATCTTTTTGAACAAGTCAAGAGAAACTCTCTTGATAAACTTCTATTTTGATATGAAAATAAGGCTCTAAAACCTATTGAAAAAACTCTGTTGAAGATAGGAAAAACTGTTGGCCCAGAGATCTTTCACCTTAGTTTTGATGATGACTAACTTATAAAGGTTAGTTTACTAATGATCTTGTGTTTAATAAGTTTCAGATATTAATCAAGATCTTAGTAGAGATTTGGCTTCAAAAAGAGATTCACAGTCAAAGTATTGAAGCAAATAAGTGTTGATTTATGAGCACACATCGTAATGATCACATCAAGCTTACTTGGATCAAGTTTAGATCGAGTCAGTTTAGAGAAAGAGATCTACAAGAAGACCTCAATTTGTTTAGTTTAGTTTTTATTTAGATCTTATGTAAAAATAGTTAGTCTTGATATGCTCAAGTATACACACACACACACAAGATAAATAGTTTTTGGTTTCGGTTTAACCGTTTTGAAATTTCAAGAGCATATCCTTGATTTTCATGAATAGATAGAATCAAAAAAAGTTTTACATGGTTTAATGTGTATTGGATTTCATCCATATATATCTATATTTCATATTAACTAAAAACTTATTTTGATGATTCTTATTCATGTGTTTAGAGTTTTGTTTTTAATAAAACTTAATTTTGTATTTAATGTCAAAAACATAGATATTTCATCTTATATGTGTATAGGATTCTATCCATACATACTATGCTTCAAAAGTGTTTCTAAATCATATTGTTGTATTTATATAAGTTTTTGAGAAATAGTTTTTCATTTTGTAGTCTTCTCAAAAATTCTTGAAGAAAAAAAAGTTTCTGAAAGTACAGTTTTTAGTTTCAAGCTTAATTTCTATACCTCAAAAATAGTTCAAATTGTTAGTAATATGGGTTGATCTTTGATGAAACATATTTATATTTCAAGTTCTTACATGAACTTATTTTTGTGAATTTTATGTAATTTTATGAGATTTTATGGGTATTTAAAAGACCTAGTTTTCAAACCCTGAAACCTAGCTGAGCCATTGGTAGTCGACCGACTGGTCGATCGGACCAGATATTGGTCGACTGGACGGTCGATCGATGTGCACAGATACTTGCACACAGCCTTGACCTTGGGTCGGTCGACTGTGCGGTAGACCGATCCAGAGAGCTTGCTCTCTGAATCTGGCCCCGATCGACCGACCCAGAAAGTTCGCTCTCTGGATCGACCGATAGGCAATTTACCTTGGGGCGGTCAACTGGCCGGTCGATTGACCAGTCCCAACAGTGACCGTTGGCCGGTCGACCGGGCAGTCGATCGACAAGCCATTAGGGGCCTGATCTGATTCCTAACGGCTATATTTTGAGAATCCTATAAATTTGAGTTCCCTTAGTCTGTTTCTTCCAAGATTTTTTAGAGCAATTTTTCTTACCTTCTCAAGTATTTTTAACAAAGTTTTCAAAAGAGTTTTTTTGCCAAAATTCTCTATCTTTATTAGTTTTCAAAGATTTTGGAAAATCAAAGAAAAGTTAGATTTGAGAAATTTGTTTTGTTCTTCATTTTACATATCTATCAAGAAGTTTTTTCCAAGTGTTTTTTTGTTGTTTCTTTTCAGAAACTTTGCTTTCTCACAAACTTGAGCTATCATCTCAAATATATCTTTAGGATCTTTATATTGTGAGAAAATTGTCTGTGATCTTTCAAGATCACCAAGAGAGATTGTTGGTGATCTTTGTGATCACCAAGTGTATTTTCCTTTGCTTTATGTTGGCTTAGTGCGCATCTCTTGTCTAGAGGTTTTGTTTTTGAGAGAGGAGTTGTGTACTCCCGGTGTTAAGTTATAATTTCTCAGTGGAGGTCCCTTTGTGGAAGGTCATGTGTGAACGTAGTGGAAATCCTTCTGTATGAAGGCGGAGACGTAGAGCGGGGACGCAGTGGCTCGAACCTCGAAACATATCTTGGTATTTATGTTTGATCCACTATCTCTCAACTCTATCTCTCTTATATCTTGCATTGCTTTACATTGTTCATATTCATATGCTAGATATTGTTTGTGTATGCCCACATTTGTGTTCAACCAAGAGAGCTTATTAAAGCACCTCAACTCTTAATCTATATGAATCTAGAGGAGAAGTTCCAGAGCCCTTCACGGGAAATTTGGGCTCACTCTTGGTTACACATAGTGTGTTTGCAATTAAGTTTTAAATTTCACATTATTTGTCCTAAATTAGTAAGTACACCTATTCATCCCCATCTAAGTGTACTTTCAAATAGTTTCAGAGTACATTGGCTCTTGATATTCGGTTTAACCACCTAAGAGTGAGATTCTTGGATAGCTAATCTAGTATTGCTTTGCACACATATAGTTTATACACTCGTGAATTTTCTTACCCCTCTCATGAATGATGTTTCTAACATTAACATGTGAAAATTTAAATGAGTGCTTATTTAAAAGCCCTAGGATTGCATCTTTACCTTGCCGCTACAAAAAAATCTTATCTTAATAATGGCAAGTATATAGAGGCTAGTGCACAAGCATTGATTGCATTTAGGCACACACTAAGCAAAGAACAATTTTCTATGATTTCTCATTGTGATTCCGCTTTTGTATTGTGAAACACATTGACTTCTCCCAAGATACAAACGACACATGTTTTAGAGAAGGAATCTAGTAGAGATGAGTTCGACCAAGGTTGCTTCATGGTCCAAGGGATTGACTCGCTTGAGGTATATTCGGATACTCATTTAGATGATAGTGCTAGCTCTTCTAATGATAATCATGATAGTATGGATGTCCATGCCCTAAATGAAGAGCTTTCCCTATTTGTTAAAAATTTGTTAAATAAATATAAAATTTTTAAAAAAATGTGTTTTAAATTAAATGAAGAAAATAAAAATTTGTTCTCTAAACTTAACATGATTTTGCAAGAGAGGGTTGAGATTTCAAGTGAAAGAGACTCCTTGAAAACTCAACTTGACCTTACTTTAAAAGAAAATAAAGTTTTAAAAGGTAAAAATGATTTTGATGATGTTTTGCAGAAAAATGAGGTTCTGTCTTCAAAACTAGATTTTATTTTAAAAGAAAATGATGTTTTGAGAAACAAAATTGTTTTAATTTCAAAGAATTAGATTTAGTTTCAAAAAATATATTTCTTTGAAAAATAATTTTTCTTCTCATGTTTGTTATGTTTCTAGTGCTCCATCTACTAATGTTAACATGTTGCATGCTCCACTTCTTCATCAATCATTAAAAATGATATTTGTATTTTGAAAAAATGTGTAGATTGTTTGGACTTCACTTTGAGCCATTGTGTCATGAATCACAAAAGATTGGAATTCATGTTTCGCAAGAAACATGCTCCACCTATGCATGCACATAAATCACGGCATAGACATGCTCATCATGCTCTCACACATGACTTGTATGCTCATGTGTACACTATACATATTGTTGACGTACGGGCCACCTTTCAAATTTTGCAAATAAATTTATTTGAGTTACGAAAGGTGCTAACCCCATGGACCCAAGAAAGTATGGGTACCAAAATCTATCTCTATTTCATTTTTTGTAGGTATAGGCTCTCACAAGACGTGAGAGTGTTGGTGTTATTTCATTTTTTGTAGGTGTGGGCTCTCACAAGACGTGAGAGTGTTGGCGTCTTGAAGGTGGATGCGATTCGAACCTAAAGATCCTATCTATAGATGCATCACTTTCAATGGATATTTAGGTGGGAAGAACCACGATGATTTTGGAGACTAGAGACTAGTTCATATGGTTTGGTAACATCTCTAAACTCCTATTTTTGTTTATGCATTAATATTGATATTTTAGCATTATTGATTTTCATGTTCATTACGTTTAAATGCAATGCCTATCAAACTTGTGATATATATAGATAGTCTTTGAGATACACCCATATTCATATAGATTCATAATTTTGTGTTCTCACTATTATTTAACTAATATGTATATCCTAGTTCAAATAGCACGTGCATTTAGCCTAATGATCATGTTTGTTTATGTTTTTGTGTCTCATGTTTTGATTACTTGTTTAGATGTAGTTTTCATTAAAATTTGTGTTTATACCTGTATAATTAGTGAGCTACACTTGATTATCATGTGTTTGTGCTTCATTACTCATTTGTACTCATTGCATGTCTTGTATAACTTAGTTTTGATGATTTTTACATCTTTACTTGTTTTTCCTATTTTGTATATGTTTTCGTGTTTTGCTTCAGTATATATTAATTTTGTCCAAAACTATAAATATGCATGTCTATCCTAGAGCACTTGCCTTCATGAAATATACATTTGTGGACTCAATTTATATTTGAGATATGTATGTATACTTTTAATTTCAACAAAACATACATATATCTTGAAGTCTGTTTAGTTTTTAATAAAAATAGAATTTGTTTTTTGATGATTTCATTTCAAAATGAGCTTCAATGTTTTATCTTCATGAATTTGTTCATTACATGATTCTTACACTATATCTTATTTACTCATGATTTTTATCTCATGAGAACATATATATGCTTTATCGCTTTTTCAGTATCGATTCTCGTGTAATTTCATATTTCATGGATACATTTGTGTTTTATTTCTTACTTGAAGGATTTAGTACTAATTTTTAAAATTATTATAAAACTACTCTCATTAGTCTTCAATTTGATAGTTATTTTCAAATATGTTAAAATTATTTCAAATCATATTTTTGAAAACCCCTATTAATCAAAGGGAGGTTGGATGGGCGACAATGCCTTGTATACTCTTAAATGAAAATATCTTTTAAACATGTGCATGAATAGGGTGGTAGGTATGAGTTATACATAATTTTAAATGAAAATTTATTTTGTATACTCATGTTTTCTATGTATATATGGATCATAAAAATTAATATTATATTCCTCTGATACATACATATAGATGTTTTCTTGTCCTTTAAATATATATGCCATACATTTTTAGCACAAATTATTTCTTGCTAAGCTTGATTTAATTCTTAATGTCAATTATTTTTTAATTGGAATCATATACAAGCTTATGCATTATTTTTATTAGTATTTCATAAAGGGGGAGAAAAGTTCTTATTTTATCTTTCAATTAATTTTATTCTTAATTGATATCTTTCTCCCTCTCTTTATGTTGAAAAATACTTTGTTTTGATATATGCTAACATTTTCATTATTGGTATCACTAATCTTATATTAGTATTATTCTCAGGTTTTAGTGTTTATCTAAAAATTAGTTTTTCCTTTCAATTGATATCATGTCCTCCTATTGGTATCAATTCATAAAAAGATTTATTCTTTCAATTGGTTCTTTCAAATTGAATGCGTTTATTGGTGTCAAAATTTGTTTCAAAATATGTTTAATTGATATTATTTGTTTGTCTTCACTCCTTTGTTGATGAGTGACAAAAAGAGGGAGAAAAATTTAGGATTATATATGCATGTTTTGTTGAGCGTTTATATATATATATATATATATATATATATATATATATATATATATATATATATATATATATCTTATTTTTATTTGGTATTTTTGAGCTACATAGCATATCTTTATATGTTTATTGATTATGTATAAGTTAAGGGGGAGCTTCTATGAAGTCTATCCTTAATAAATGCTTATATAACCTTATAAGTTTTGTCACTATCAAAAAGGGAGATATTGTTGGCCCAGAGGCCTTTCACCTTAGTTTTGATGATGACTAACTTATGAAGATTAATTTACTAATGATCTTGTATTTAATAAGTTTCAGATATTGATCAAGATCTTAGTAGAGATTCGACTTCAACAAGAAATTCACAGTCAAAGTGTTGAAGCAAATAAGTATTGATTCAAGAGCTCACATCGTAAGGATCGCATCAAGCTCACTTGGATCGAGTTTGGATGGAGTCGGCTTGGAGAAAGAATTCTACAAGAAAACCTCGGTTTGTTTAGTTTAGTTTTTGTTTAGATCTTGTGTAAAGATAATTAGTCTTGATATGTTCAAGTATACATACACAAGATAAATAGTTTTTAGTTTCGGTTTAACCGTTTTGGAATCTCAAGAACATATCCTTGATTTTCATGAATAGATAGAATCAAAACAAGTTTTGCATGGTTTAATGTGTATTGGATTTCATCCATATACATCTATGTTTCATATTGACTAAAAACTTATTTTGATTATTCTTATTCATGTGTTTACAGTTTTGTTTTTAACAAAACTTATTTTAATGTCAAAAACATAGATATTTCATCTTATATGTGTATTGGATTCTATCCATACACACTATTCTTCAAAAGTGTTTCTATATCATATTGTTGTATTTATACAAGTTTTTGAGAAATAGTTTTCATTTTGTAGTCTTTAAAAAACTCTTAAAGACAAAAATAAAACGAGTTTCTAAAAATACAGTTTTTAGTTTCAAACTTATTTTCTATGCCTCAAATATAGTTCAAATTGTTTGTAATATGGTTTGATCTTTGATCAAACATATTTGTATTTCAAGTACTTATATGAACTTATTTTTTGTGGATTTTATGAGATTTTATGGGTATTTAAAAGACCAAGTTTGCAAACCCTAAAACCCAGCCTGAGACCACTTGCGGTCGACTGACCGGTCGACTGAACCATATCTTGGTCGACTGAGCGATCGATCGATGTGCACAGATATGTGCACACAACCTTGGCCTTGAGATGGTCGACCATGTGTCGACCAACAGACAATTTGCCTTGGGGCGGTCGACCGGCCGGTCGACCGACAGCCCTAATAGTCAGAAATCTGACCGTTGGCTGGTTAATTGGGCGGTTGACGATAGGCCATTCTGGACATGATCTGGACCCCAATGGTTATATTTTGGGAATCTTATAAATATGAGTTCCATTGTTCTGTTTCTCCCAAGATTTTTAGAGCAACTTTTCCCATCTTCTCAAGTGTTTTTAATAAATTTTCAAAAGAGTTTCGGGCCAAAATTCCCTATCTTTATTAGTTTTCAAAGATTTTGGAAAATAAAAAAAGCTAAATTTGAGAAATTTGTTTTATTTTTCATTTTACATATCTATCAAGAAGTTTTTCCCAAGTGTTCTCTTTATTGTTTCTTTTCCAGAATACTTTGTTTTCTCACAAACTTGAGCTATCATCTCAAATCTATCTTTATTTGTATTGTGAGAAAATTGTTTGTGATCTTTCAAGATCATCAAGAGAGAGTGTTAGTGTCTTTGTGATCACCAAGTATATTTTCTTTTGCTTTATGTTAGGCTTAGTGCGCACCTCTTGTCTAGAGGTTTTGTGTTTGAGAGAGGAGTTGTGTCTCCCGGTGTTGAGTTATAATTTCTCAGTGGAGGTCCCTTTGTAGAAGGTCCTGTGTGAACATAGTGGAAATCCTTCTGTGTGAAGGCGGGGACTAGAGCAGTGAATCGAACTTCAAAATATATCTTAGTATTTGTGTTTGATTCATTATCTCTCAACTCTATCTCTCTTATATTTTACATTGCTTTACATTGTTCATATTCATATGCTAGATATTATTTGTGTATGACCACATTTGTGTTCAACCAAGAGAGTTTATTAAAGCACCTCAACTCTTAATGTAGAGAAATCTAGAGGAGTAGTTTCAGAGCACTTCACAAGAAATTCAAGGTCACTCTTAGTTACACATAGTGAGTTTGCAATTAAGTTTAAATTCTGCATCATTTGTCCTAAATTAGCAAGTACGCCTATTCACCCCTTCTAGGTGCACTTTCAAAAACTGGCTCTAAAAACTTCTCAAAATCTTTCATAAAAACAAGCCAAAAGACCCCTTAAACAGGAGTTTTGAAAACTAGCAGTTGGGCTCTAAACCCAGGCTAGATTGGCTTGTCGGTCGACCTCCCGGTCGACCAGCCAACAGTCATTTTTATGACCATTGTGTTGGACCAAAGGCCCATCATTCTAGTTTTGATGATGATTAACTCTTGTAGTTATAGTACTAATGATCTTGTGTTCATTAAGTTTCAGACATTCAATCAAGATCTTAATCGGTGTTTAGCTTCAACAAAAGATTCGAAGTCAATTTTTGAAGCTATCGTATGTTGATTCAAGTGCCCCGCTTCAAGATCGCATTAAGTACTCAAAGAGAAGTCCAGCTCATGGATCAAGTTTGGATCAAGTCGAGATGGAGAAGAAGATTTTCAAGAAGACTTGAGTCAAGAGTTTTTAAGTTTAAAATTTTGTTTTAGTATAAAATGTAAAGGATAGATTAGATTGTGAATTTCTCAAGCTTATACACACACAAAAAAATATTTATAAATAGTTTTAGTTTTTGATTTAACCATTTTGATTTTGAGTTTTAAGAATACATCTTTCGGTTTAATGAATAGATTTCATCAAAACAAGTTTACATTGGTTTGTATGTGTATTGGATCTCATCATATACATTGATGCTTTATACATGTTTAAGAAACTTATTTTGATGAATTCAGTTCATGTATTTAAGTTTTATTTTTATCAAAACTTATTTTAGTTTTTATTGTCAAAAATAAATATACATCATTTACTATGTGTATTGGATTCTATCCATATACACTATAATTCAAATGTGTTTCAATATCATGTTGTTGTATTTATACAAGTTTATAAAAAAATTGAATTTTTATTTAGAAGTTGGTTTTTGAAAATTACCAGTTTTTATTTATGCTTCAACTTCTACGCCTCAAAAATAATTCATATGTTTGTAATAATTGTTGATTTTTTATCACACATATTTGTGATTCATAGTATTTCAATGAACTTATTTTTGTGATATTTATGGAGATTTTATAGTATTTAAAATGTTTTTAAAAAGATTTTAAAACTATGGTCGTGGGCTGCTTGCGATCGACTGACAGCTGACTCGATTGACTGGTTGGTCGACCGACATGCACACATGCACAGGCCCAAGTGTCGTCGACCACCAGTCAACGGATTGGCTCAATCCAGCTTTCAGGTAGAGGCCGGTCGACCGCCCAGAGAAGACTGCTCTCTGGTTTTGGGTGCGGTCGACCGGCAACCCCAACGATCATAAAATTAATTCTTGGCCAGTAGATCGGGCGGTCGACCGACAAGCCAATCTGGCCCCAACAGCCAGTTTTGACAGCTTTATAAATGGGTTTTTTGGCCAGTTTTTCAACAAGATTTTCACAAGTGTTTTCAAGGGCCTATTTTCCTATCTTCCACAGAGTTTCTCGACAATTTTAGAGCTTCATTTTTATATCAAAAGAGAGTTTTTCAAGAGTGTTTTTCTGAAGTTTTCAAAAGGATTTCTTAAGTTTTTCACTTCACTTCTATCTAGTCTTTCTCACACAAGTTTGAGCTATCCATTGTTATATCCATTCTCTAGGATTCTTATATGTGAGAGTGTTTGTTTGTGGTCAAGAAGTGATCACAAAGTGTTCTACATTGTATTGAGAAGGAGTTGGAGATTGCGGCCTTCGCGTTGTATGTTGTTCTTGCGGGAACAAGTGAGGACTTGCGGGTCTAAGAGTTCTTGAGGGAGTTCGTTGTAGGTGTTGCGGCACCGAGTGATCTTGCAGGAGCGTTTTTAGTGGAAATCTTTCATTGTGGTGAAAGCGGGGACGTAGAGCAGGTGGTTCAAATCTCAAAACAAATCTCTCGTATCTGCGATTACTCATGTTCTCTCAACTCACTTGTGTTTATATCTTACATGCTTATTATATTTGTGCTCATCTATTACATGCTTGATATTTACTTGTGTTTAATTGATATACATGCTTGGGATTGTTTGATATTTTGCATGCTCTTATATTGTTCATATCTTCACATGCTTGACATTGTTTGTGCACTTATATTTATATTTAACCAAGAGAGTTATAGTAGTACCTCAACTCTTAGTTTAGAAAAATCTTAAAGAGAAGTTCAGAGCTTTCACCGGAAACTCGGCTTCACTCTTTAGTTATACTTTATGTGATAGTATAATAGTTTTTAATTCTGTATTGTTTAGCATTTGATTAGCATATCACTTATTCACCCCCTAGTTGATCTACACATTGGGATTGCCAGTCGACCGCCCGATCGATCGCACCTAAAAACCAAAGAGTCACAGCTCTCTGTCGGACGACCGATCGGTCGACCGAGCCAAGTCCAAGAGTGGGATTGAGCCAGTCAGTCGACCGGTCGGTCGACCGCTAGTTGGGCTCGTGTCAGTGTGCATGTCGATCGACCGGTCGGTCGACTGCAAGCAGCCCAAAAACCCATTTGACCATCTTTTTAAATACATTTTAAATACCAATAAATCTCTATAAATTTCACAAAAATAAGTTCATGTAAATATAATATAGCACAAATATGTGTGAACAAAAATCAACACATAAACATGTGAACTATTTTTGAGGTAAAAAAATTAAAGCTTAAAACAAAATCGGTATTTTTCAAAAACCAACTTTTAAATGAAAATCTGATTTTTCTATAAACTTGTATAAATATAAAAATAAAATATTGAAACACATTTGAAGCATAATGTATATGGATAGAATCCAATACACATAGTAAATGATATATACTTATTTTTGACAATAAAAATTAAAATAAGTTGATAAAAATAAAACTTAAATACATGAATTAGATACATCAAAATAAGTTATCTAAGCATATGAAGTATAAATGTATATGGATGAAATCCAATAACCATGTAAACTTGTTTTGATGAAATCTATTCATAAAACCGAAAGATGTATTCTTGAAACTCAAAACCAATACGGTTAAACCAAAAACTAAAACTATTTAAGATGAAAACAATATATAAATTTTGTGTGTGTGTGTGCGCTTGAGCAATCAACAACTAATTTATCATTTACATTTTATCCTAAAATAAATATGTTAAACTTACAAAGTTAGACTCAAATCTTCTTGAAAATCTTCTCTTGAAAATTTTCTTCTCCATCTTGACTTGATCTAAACTTGATGCATGAGTTAGACTCCTCTTTGAGTACTTGATGCGATCTTGAAGCGCGAGCTCTTGAATCAACAAGTAATAGATTCAAAACTTGACTTCGAATCTTTTGTTGAATCTAAACACCGACTAAGATCTTGATTGAATATCTGAAACTTAATAAACACAAGACCATTAGTACTATAACTATATGAGTTAATCATCATCAAAACTAGAGTGATGAGCTTTTGGGCCAACAATATATAGAGATAGACTTGTGTCCTTCCAAAAGGATTGAGCTCGAATCCTTCCTATTCAAATACCAACATCTGACATTCGAATACTAGATCCACTCCGTTAAAGTTGATCTATATTATTTCAAGTATGTATAAACCAAAAATCAAGTGTTTTGAATATTTTTTGCCCATACATCAAGTAAAAAAAACGGACGTCCTAAATAGTGAGTTGGTTAGTTTAACGATGTAGAATATTTGAAACGTAACAAAAATTAGTTTGTAGTGATTTTTAAATGTTTAGATCATAATGAAATAGCCAGATTGAGAATTTGTATGTCTAAAGATATAGATCTAACCAACCAGTACTTTTGGCCCTCCATTTTACGCTGCTTGATGGCTGGGCAAAATTTATTCAAAACGTTTGATTTATGGTTTACACATACTTGAATTAATATAGATCAACTTTAACGGAGTGGATTTTGTATTTGATTGTCGGAGGGTTGAATTTGAGTGGGAAGGATTCAGGCCCAAATTTTTTTTGGAAGGACACAAGTCTACACACACTTGTGTCCTTCCAAAAAGATTTGAGACCGAATCCTTTCCACTCAAACACCAACATCCGACATTCGAATACAAGATCCACTCCGCTTAAGTTGATTTATATTATTTTAAGTATTTATAAATAAAAAAATCAAGTGTTTTGAATACTTTTTTTTCCATGCATCAAGTAGAGGAAAAACGGACGGCTTAAATAGTGAGTTGGTTAGTTTAACGGTGTAAATATTTGAAGCCTAACAAAAATTGGTTTGTAGGAGTTTTAAATGTTTAGATCATAATCAAATGGCAGGATCGAGAATTTGTATGTCTAAAGATATAGATCTAACTAACTCATGACTTTCGGCCGTCCATTTTGCGCCGCTTGATGGATGTGAAAAAAGTATTCAAAAAACTTGATTTTTAATTCATAAATACTTGAAATAATATAGATCAACTTCAATAGAGTGCATCTTGTATTCGAATGTGAGAGGGTTGTATTTGAGTGTAAGGATTCAGCGTCAAAATCTTTTGGAAGGACACAAGTCTGACTTGTGTCATTCCAAAAGGATTCCAAAAGAATTTGAGGCCGAATCCTTTCGAGTCAAATTCAACCCTCCCACGTTCAAAATACAAGATCCAATCCGTTAAAGTTAATATATATATATATATATATATATATATATATATATATATATATATATATATATATAATTCATTTGATTGTAACCGGAGTTTACGATCTCAATTTTTTATCACAAGAGTTGGATCTCTGGAAAAAAGACAAACTGTTTTGTTTCATGTCGCGTCTAAACTTCGTTCATTCCCGCTTATCTATTATCGACAGCTTGTGATTAAGGATAAAGAGACCCGGCACCTGGAGACAAATCAATGGCGAAGAGAGCGTTAATCCAATAGGCTTCAAAAGCTTAAAACAAAGCTCAAGTTCCAGCTCAACATCTGTTAATTTAGTAAAGTAGGAGGAGCATCAGTATCCAGGCAAGAGAATTAAGGATACAGTTGAGTACTAAAATACAGTAGAAACTCTTTCTTTCTTTTTACGACAGAGAAGCATAAACATATTAATTTATTAAAAAATATATCTTGAACTTGTAACGTTCTCTCTCAAAACTTACATGTCCATCCACCTCGAGTCCCTGTCTAGAATAACTGAAATAATCAATTGAACAAACTATTCCTTTTGTTAATAAAAACCGATCGAAAGGAGGTTTTCTCTCATGACTCATATAGAAACTTTGTTTGTCCATCCATCCGTCTTCATCCCGCGAGAGAGAGCATTGTCGACTCCCTCCTTCTTCCTCTTCTCTCAGCCTCCCTCCTCCTTCCTCTCCTCCCTCATCTTCTTCCTCATCGATCGGTCAGTTTTTTATTAACAGCAACAATATACTAGTTTTATTTTTGTTGGTTAGATTAGAATACTGGAGTAATGTTATAAAATCATGACATTTGTGTGAATTTAATATTGTTTGACTGAAAGAATGGAAAAGCCAAATGTAACTAGTGAACGTGTTATCGTCACTTTTGGTCTAGAAATCTGTATTGCAAATTCTTGGAAGATATTTTGCTTACTTTGTAAATTTTTATTGTTTGGTAATAGGAGTTAGTAAGAATTGGGTATTTATTCTTATCCACGCTCGCCAAACGCATGATTTGAGCAAGAGTTGGATTAGAGACAAAGTTGAAAATTTTTAGAAAAGTTTTATGTACTTTGCCCCTTATTTCTTGGGGGGCAAAAGCCTAATTCTTAACACCAATTTAGAAATGGTGTAAGAGTATGTTGCTAACTCTTACTTGAAATTTTTGTTACCCTAGCTCTAACTCTTGTAGCCAAATCATACTTTGATTACAATTTTAAGAGCAAACCTCTCATCAGTGTCACTCTAAAGAGAGACGGGGGAGATTTGTTACTGGTTTTAATTCAGGGGAGTTGGCTGAAGCACGCAACTTGTTAATTAAAAAAAAACATGAATCTTGTGAGAAAAAGTTCATAAGGTCGCAAGAACCCACATTATATTTTGAAACCTAAGATATTTGAACTCTATTCTTAAAAAAAAAAAAAAAAAGATATTGAACTCCAATTTTAATTATTATTAATAAGAGGTGATTTATTAAATGATATAGAAAAGTTGAAACCCACTCCCAAAGGTACCTAACCGAACAAAGTTGAGATTCCAAACATATCCAAACAAATAACAAGAATTGAACTTCATGACATCAATAATCAATCATGTCAACTTCAGATTCTACAAACACATTACTTTTCAATTACACCTAACCTTAAAAAATTGTATAGGATAGACCTTACTAAATCTAGCGGATTGGCAAAAGAATGTAGAAACATGACATAATCCTAATAAATAATATTTTCCTTCTGAAAACAACTAAGCATAGTTAAGAAATGGCCAAGGAAATGATAACTCCAAGAAAGCCTTAAGAAACAGAGAATGCATACGGTTATGTGTTTATATTTTCCATTTTTGTTTTATTTTTGGCATATTTGTGTATATGTCTTGTTTCCTTGAGTTATTTCTCAATATAATTAAAATGTTGACTTTAATAACTTAAAATGCATAATTAAGTCAAATTTTATGTTTTGTCGAGTTACATTATCTTTATTCATTTTAATCATCTTAACAATCACGTTCCTTTTTAGCTTACCCAATTCGATGCAAGTTTTAAATAAAGTAAAACGCATATATACCTTTTTTGTTCACTCAGATGCCGATGATTCAATAAATTCCATAAAATTTTCATAATTGCAAAATAATTAAACGAAGAGGTAATGGTGGGGAAATTTTGAATAAAGCAAGGTAAAAGCCATTTATTTTTCAAAAACAACGGTATTTATGCTTAAAAACAATTTTCCCTGCATTATATATTTTAAAGTTTGTATTACAGATGCGCAAATTACTCGCCTTTTCGAAATTTGTTCATTATTAGACGAATTAACTAAAAGATTTATCCAGCAAAAACATTAAAGTAATTACATCTTTAAACCTTATTTAAAAACTTTACATCCCTGTGATATTTCGTAATTACAGCACATAAATAAAATTTTCGTAGAAAGTTCACGTCCCGAGAATACCCTGCACACCTCATCACAACGGGCCGGAGCAGCTCATCTCCGTTGTTATCGCCGCCGTAACGTTGACGTCAACAGCGGTCTCCTCCCTTTACAGCTCAACGACCGTATGACCCTCCACGCCCTCCACCCTCCGTTAACCTCCGTCACGTCCGCCGTCGACCTCCATTTCTTCTGCCTGCTCTTGATGTCGTCGATCCCCATCTCCGCCGGCGCTCTCACCGACCAGAACACGAGCCAATACCACCTGGGCCTCACCTTGGCCTTCGATGGCGGAGGCGGGGCCCGCTGCGGACCGATGGGCTCGGACGCGGCCCGCCTCAGATTACGGTACTCCGCGGTGAGCTTACCGCAGTTACTGCTGCCGTCGGACTCGCAGCGCCTGTAGTCGAAAGCGAGGGTTTTGGAATGAAGGGGAGAAGCCTGCCGTTGTGGAAGACGTCGTCGGCGATGCAGATCTCTGCGGCTGTGGAGGGGGCGGCGCTGCCGCCGGAGAAGAATTCGAAGGAGTCGGGGGACTGGGCCATGGGGGTTTGGGCCGGGGGTCACTGTAAGGAAAAGAGATGTTATATATTCCGGACGGGGGTATTTTGGAAATATGAGAGAGAGAGAGAGAGAGAGAGAGAGAGAGGATAGTTTTGGATTTTGTGTGTTCAATGGTTCTTGGAGAGCGTGGGGGTGATTGAGGAATGCGCCTGGTTGTGGTTGACCATTTCGAAATGTCCGCTTTGGCTTTGTCGGAATCTTGCGGGGCTGGTAACAGGTCGGGTCTGCATTCGGATCCGATATTACAGTGTAATGATAATTATGATATTGGTAATGAAATGGGATTTGGTTATAATAAATTCGGATTCAAAATTTTGAATTTTATTAAAAATAAATAACCCAACTTTTGAATTGGCCATCTGAATCAGGATTTTAAATGGGTATTAATCCAAGATGAGATTCGTGCTAGAATCAAAACTCTCATCATCCACCTGAAAATTCTGACCAAACCCTGGCTCATTTTTTTTTTCTTTCCCAATATATTTTAGTCCGATTTTAACCTTATCAAAACTCTCTCCTTCGTTTTTGTTTTAAGGTAATTAATTAAGATAAGAAAAGGTTTATATATATGGGCCATTTCGCTACAGCCCCCTATGTAAATTGTAACTAGAAAAAAAACTCAGCTTCATAATTTTATTCGCTTCAGGCACCTCCTATTTTAAACCAACCACGTGCGCTTACGTGTCAAGCGCAAAAGCGCTCCTCAGCGGTGAAAGATGAAAATGCCCTACAGTAATCGCTTCAAAAATGCAGACCTCTTCAAAAATGCGGACTGCTGGTATACTTATAAAAAATATATATTTTGAGGACTGCGATCATAATCACAGTCCTCATAAAAATGCCCCATTTCTGAGCACTGTGATCATGATCGCGGTCCTCTTTATTACTACATGTTTTTAATACATGTTTTTGAGTCTTTATAAGACTGTGATCATGATCACAGTCCTCTTTATTAGGTCTGCGACCATTATCGCATTCCTCACAAACAAGACATGTTTCGGAGTTTTCATTAGGACTGCGATCATGATCTCAGTCCTCACAAAAATATCTTATTTTTACTCTTTATTAAGACTGCGATCATGATCGCAGTCCTCTCTATTATGACATGTTTCTTAGTTTTTATAGGACTGCGACTATGATCGTTGTCCTCTTTATGAGAAATGCACATGATCGCAATCCTCTTTATTATGATATGTTTCTAAGATCCCTTATAACTACCATGCATTTCCGAGCAAATGTAGAAGTGGCACATTAGCTCTCGGTAGGTCTCGAACAGGGCAGGCTCCTGCTTCTCCAAAAGCGCCAACTCCGCTTCACAGGGAAAGTATTCTTCATAGGGAAGAGATCCCATTGGCAAAGTAGAGACTTCCCACATCTCATGCAAAGTCATGCCAATTCACCTACAAGAGTGAAAAAAGTCCATGCGGTTGAGCAGTACAACTCGAAGATAGCGTAGAAGTTTGCTATGCTCATCTGGATGCCATAGCAGGTAGCCCTGACAGCTTCGCAGGGTCCTAGCCTCTCCAAGTCCTCCTCGAAATGAGCCAAAACGTACAGAGTCAAGTCCCTCCACCAGGCCTTCAGAGGATGAATCCAACCCGGAATCATGAAGTCAATCGCAGGATAATTGTCGTTGACCCTAAAAAACTGATTGCCAAAAGTTTGGGCCATAGCTGACTTCTCTCCCACCGGAATATCTTGTAAAACATTTTCAGGGTGTAGACCTAGTATACACCGAGGAGGGCCTGCCCTGGCATAGCCGTGAGTGGAAGCCGTCAGAATTCCCACATGAACCGAGTCGGTGGTCCGGGTCACTTGCCAGTTCATCTTCCTGGACTTCATCACACATTGGAAGAAGGACAGCGGAAAGTGGTGCTTGCTAGACGGAAGGTGATACTTCTATCCATTCAAAGTGAAGATCCACTGCCATTCTCCGGCCAATAGCTGTTGCTCCATGTCAGGCGCCGCGTCTCCTAACATAAAACTAGGCTTCCGGTAAATTTTTCGGTCGCGGTCTTCTAGAGACGCGATAGTCAATATGCTCTTCATGATACGCTGGTCTCCAATATAAATTAGGGCGTCACGGTCGGGAGTGCTCCTTTTACTGAATAAAGAAGCCTGTCCCTGAAATTGTAGACTGATATTTTCATCCAATCCCCTAGTCGACCCGTAAAGGCTGTTCATAGGCCCAGGAGTATAGTGCACTGCAGAACAAAAGGAAAAAAATATATTAGCCCAGAAGAAAAAAAGGGGGAGGGGAAGAAAGAAAAAAAAAAAGCAAAAAGACTGCTAAGGTATTGTTGGCCCAGAGGCCCTTCACTTTAGTTTAATGATGATTAACTCATGTAGTTATTATTTACTAATAATCTTGTAATATTTAGTTTCATATATTTGATCAAGATATTAGTAGGTGATTAGCTTCAACAAAGGTGTTTGGAGCTTTCACATGGTGATTCAAGAGCTCGCGCGTCAAGATCGCATTTAGCACTCGGTTGGAGTCAAGCACGTTGGATCGTATTTGGATCGAGTCGACTTGGAGACGAAGTTCTATAAGAAGACACCGGTTTGTTTAGTTTAAGATTGTATTTAGATCATTGTAAAGATTAGATAGTGTTGATATGCTCAAGTTCACATACACACACTTGTTTAAAGTTTCACGTTTTGGTTTTTCAGTTTTTTATATGGTTTTCATGAATAGATAGAATCAAAACAAGTTTACGTGGTTTAATGAATATTAGATTTGATCTATATACATCTATGCTTCATCTATTTAGAAAAACATATTTTGATAGTCTATTTCATGAGTTTGGAGTTTTGTATTTAAATAAAACTTATTTTTTGTATTTAATGTCAAAAAAAATAGATATAATATCTTTCATGTATATTGGATTCTATCCATATACAACATGCTTAAAAGTTATTTCAATATCATGTTTTTGTATTTATATGAGTTTTGGAGAAAACGGGTTTCCATTTCAAAATCCTAGTTTTTAGAAAATATGGATTTTGGTTTAAGGCAAATTTTCAAGAACAGAAAAATAGTTCAAATTGTTTTTAATATGTGCTGAATTTTTGTCACACATATTTGTAATTCAAAGATATAATAAGAACATATTTTTATGGAATTTTTGTGATTTTATGGGATTTAATTGAAGATAAAAACCCAAGTTTTTAATCCCTATAAGTTTGACCTGGCTGTCTGCCGGTAGACCGGATCGGTCGACCAAGGCAGAATTCGGTCGACTGGTCCGGTTAACCGACGTGCACAGGACGTGCACACAGCCAAGGCTGCAGGCCGGTCGACCGGGTCGGTCGACCGCCAGAGAGCTTCTGCTCTCTGGAAATGGCCCCGGTCGACCGGCAGAGAGCTATGCTATCTATTTTCAGTGTCCGATGCCGGTCGACCGGTGGCTCAACGGTCATAAATATGACCGTTGGCCGGTCGACCGCACGGTCAACCGGAAGGGCAAAACTGCCCTTTGCCTGCTGCCAACGGGCAGAATTTTATATGGCTATAAATACTCCCCATTTGAGCTGGTTTTGTACAACAATTTCAAGAGCAAAAATCTTCATCTTATTAAGTATTTTAGTTACAAGTTTTAAAAGAGTTTTTGGGTTTAAAAAATCAATCTTCATTTGTTTTAAAGTGTTGGAAAAATTAAAGAAAAATAGAGTATTTGGGAATTAGTTTTTGATCTTTATTTCAACATCTATCTTGTGATTTTTTCAAGTATTTTTCTTTATTGTTTTCATTTCCAAACACTTTATTTTCTCACACTTGAGCTTATCTATCTATCATATCTATTAGGATCTATTTTGTGGGAAAATTGGTTTGTGGTTGAGAGAGACCACCAAGTGTTGTAACCCTCCTTACTTTGTGACATCCCTCTAGTGAGAGATGATTGTGTTAATATCCCTCTAGTGAGAGGTGATTGTGGAGGTTATGTTAGAATCCCTCTAAGTGTAGAGGTGATTGGTGATTGTGGAGGTTGTGTTGGATTCCCTCTAAGTGTAAAGGTGATTGTTGGTGTGTTGGCTAAGTGCCTATCCCTCTAAGTGTAGAGGTGATTTGTATTGTGCCTTGCCTCTTGTGTACAGGTTGTATTGGTTGAGAGAGTTGTGTACTCCCAGTTTGTATTACCCAAATCCTCAGTGGAGGTTCCCTGTGTGGTAAGTCCTGTGTGGACAAGTTAGTGGAAATCCTTCTGTGTGAAGGCGGGGACATAGAGCTGTGTGCTCGAACCTCGAAACATATCCTTGTGTTTGCGTTTGATCCACTTTCTCTAACACTCTCTCTCTTATATTGTGCCTTGCATTGATTCATATTGTTCATTCATATTTATATGCTTGGATTTGATTGTGTGCCTCACCAACCAAGAGAGCTTTATATAGCACTTCAACTCTTATTTAGAGGAATTTAGAGGAGATAGTTCAGAGCCCTTCACCGGGAATTCGGCTACACTCTTTGGTTACACTAAGTGTGTTGCAATTAGTTTTTAATTTCGTATCATTTGTCATTAGATTAGTCATACACCTATTCACCCCTCTCTAGGTGTACTTTCAGGTATAGCTTCGCTTTCAAAGCGAAACTAGCCTAGCATTAGCTTTGCCCCGAAACTTAACTTCGCACTCTACACAAAGGCAGAGTGCAGAAGGTAACGAGTCGCCAAGGCGTAGTTTCGCTTTCCATGCGAAGCTAGCCCAGCGTTGGCTTCACCCCGAAACTTAACTTCGCACTCTGCACAAAGGCAGAATGCAGTAAGTTATGAAGTATTAGCTTCGCTCAGAGGCTTAGCTTCGCATTGTGTCACTTGACAGAATGCAAAAAGCCCAAAAGGCTAACTTCGCTGGAAAGGCACTTGTGACAAAAGTTATTCAAAAGACTTAAGTCCTCTATCCAGCTTCGCTTCAAAAGTTTAATTTCGCATTCTGTCACTTAACAGAATGCAAAAAGCCCAAAGCGCTAGCTTCGTAAGGAAGCTTGATGAAGAAACCTTTCAGTTTCTAAATCTGATTCAGGAAATTAAAGGGAAATTAAATCCCCTAAAATTCAGTAAAATCAAAAGTAAGAGAGATAAGCTCCCTGAAATCACTAGATCATGGTGAGTTACAGGGGGACTCACCATGAAATAGCCAAAATATGGCTTCAAAAAGAGACAAATATCTCTGAAAAGGAAAAATTCCCTACCCGTGATGGGGCGTTCGATCACCGGAGGTGGAGATAGCAGCACCGTGGCAGGGTTGCCACATCTTTCCCTGCGCGTTGCTTAGGGGCCATTAGAACTTGATGGAAGTTTTGAAAGATTTGAGACGAAGAAGACGAAGAGAGGTTTTTCTATGAAAAGTCTGGAGAACTTTAAAGTGAAAGAGAAGATAGCTTCTCTAAAAAATAGCCAAGTATGACTTTTATAGGTACTGCATGCGCCTCTAGCTTCGCCTCCTAAAAAGGAGTGCAAGCTGTTGTTTCAAATTTGAAACGACGGCTCTAGATTCGAGAATCTAGGCAACGAAGTTATTTAGCTCCACTCAAATGCGAATTTAAACTTCGCATATAGCTCCGCTGTGAGCACATCGTTGACTTCGCATGAAGCTTGGTTAGCTCCGCCGAGAGCTTAACTCTGCTGAGAACTCATGTTGTAGTTCTGCTGAGGAGCTCATTCTCTAGCTCCGCTGAGGAGCTCGTCCTTAACTATGTGAAGAGCTTATTTTTCATGGAAAGTCTAAAACCAGTATGATCACTTAGTTCAGTATACCAGTGGATTTTCTTGATTCGGGCAATGCAGGTATTGGCTCAAATTCAAAGTGTTTGAAAATATGCACCAATCCATTTCATATTCATAAAAACTTTGAATGCGGTCTTGTTGACACTCTAAAAAGACAAAACTCTCAGACTTTTTTTAACCGGTCTGAGCACGTCTAACTTGTCAATATTCATAAAAGACAAGTCACAGACAAGTTGATGACCAGAGTCTGCTTATCTATGAGGGACAAAACAATAACTTGGGCTCTACTGATTCAGTGAAGCAGACAATAGCCAAAGTTTGCCTGTGAAAAGGCCAAAGCAGGTCTATGAAGTTAGGTCTGATCAAACACTTAGCTTCGTATGAGCCCAAAAGAGTGCTAATTTCGCTAAAAGGCCGAAAACTAGCTTCGTACGAAGGTCCCATCAGCCCCGCTGAAGGCTAATGTGAAGCTTCGCTAGAATATTTGTCTCCAGCTTTGCTGGAGAAGGAGTGGTCTAGTTCTGCTCTGAGCCAACTCCTAGCTTCGCCTAAAGCCTCACCCAGCTCTGTTATGAGCTAAGTTCTACATTCGCCTGAAGCTTTGAAGGTAATTTCGCCTGAAATAAACTTCGCCTGAAGCTCTCACTTAGCTCCGTGATGAGCTTTACCAGGTCATCAATTGACCGTTTAAAAATCCCACGAGGGATTAATGGGTGAACCCGCTACTTTAGTAGGGTTAATGCCACTTTAAGTAGGTGGTTACACCCGCCCACTTCGTCCTACATTAAGTGAAGACAACTAAGCCATAATGGCTATTAATAGTTCGCACAAACTTTCTAACTTCGTCAGAAGCTGGCAGTTAAGCTAATAAACTGATTCAGTCATGCTGAATTCAAGGGGGCAGTTACACCCCCATCTTGGCTATAAATTGCCCCTTGCAGAGACAAAAAAGAGGCAAAGAAAAGATTGGCTGGAGAATTGGTGATTTCGTGGAGATCTAGAATCAAAGTGCCCTCTTGCCTTCATGCTTTAAAAACCTCAGAGATTCAGTTCTCTTTAATTCAGGGTTCCAACATGCCTTTTCATCCACTAAGATTTCTGGAACCATGCGAGAAGGAAATCCGCTCGAGAAGGCTTGCATACCTGACCGATTGCAACGTCAAAGGGATAAAGTGATCGCGCTCTGATCAGATTCCTACCGGCATACTTCCTCAGAAATCTCAGAGAAGATCTACCTGTAATTTCTTTTCTTTAATGAATTACTTATAATTTCGCTCCTTAATACAATATTTTTGTAAGTTTTACCGGCATATTTTTGTGAATGCAAGACAGTCTCAATATAAACATAATAATTTTTTTAGTAAGGATTGCGAACAACAATGATATAAATAATACAAAAATGTGAAAAATAATTAACCTCTACATCAGCATCTAAAGTTCTCTCTCACTGCATTTGTTTCATTCGTTGATGAAGTTGCGCTTAAGAGACCTGATTCATATTCAGTTAGGAAGAAAATGGGCGAGGCCAGCGGCGAGAGGGTTGGCGGAATAGAATTATGGTTGGGACTCGACATCAAAAATGACAAGGCGAGAGAGATCTGATACAAAGAGATAACTAATCTAGATGGATAGATGATGGAGATCTGATAGATGAAAACTGTGATCGAGGACATTTGCGAACTCAAAATCAAGATCTGATCCTGCTTTTCTAAGATCGAAGCTATATGCGAAGTCGAAATTCAACTCTGAACGTGTGCATGAGACTTTGAGAGAGAGAAAATAATGAGAGAGAAAATAATGATAGAGAATATAAACTTCATCCTAGGAAAAACTATTATTTTTTAAAAGCAGGGTCTTTTAGTAATTTTAGTTTTTCTTCAAAAGCGAGATTTTTATGAAGATTACTCAAATCTGTGGCACAGAATGTGCCAGGTCATCGTCTCCTGAGAGACTCTCTCAGCTGGCGGCTGAGGTACATTTTTCTGATATATATATGTAGACTTGTGTCATTCCAAAAGAATTTGAGCCCGAATCCTTCCCACTCAAGCACAATACTCTGATATTCAAATATAAGATCAACTCCATTGAAATTGATCTATAATATTTCATATATCTATAAACCAAAAATCAAGCATTTTGAATACTTTTTGCCCATCCATCAAGCGGCGCAAAATGGACGGCCAAAAGTAGTGAGTTTGTTAGATCTATATCTTTAGACATACAAATTCTCGATCCGGCTATTTGATCATGATCTAAACATTTAAAACCCCCTACAAACTAATTTTTGTTAGGTTTCTAACGTTTTACACCGTTAAACTAACTAACTCACTATTTAGACCGTCTATTTTCTCTCTACTTGTTACATGGGCAAAAAGTATTCAAAACATTTGATTTTTGGCTTATAGATACTTGAAATAATATAGATCAACTTCAACGAAGTGGATCTATATATATATAGAGAGAGAGAGATAGACTTGTGTCATTCCAGAAGAATTCAGGCAGAATTCTTCCCACTCAAATACCAACATCTGACATTTGAATGTAAGCTCCACTCCGTTGAAGTTGATCTATATTATTTCAAGTATTCATAAACAAAAAATTAAGTATTTTGAATACTTTTTACCTATGCATCAAGTAGGAGAAAAACGGACGACCTATATAGTGGGTTAGTTAGTTTAACAGTGTAGAACATTTGAAACCTAACAAAAATTGGTTAGTAGGAGTTTTTATATGTTTAGATAATGATCAAATGGTCGGGTCGAGAATTTGTATGTTTAAAGACATAGATCTAACCTACTCACTACTTTCGTTCGTTGATTTTGCGCCGCTTGATGGATAAGCAAAAAGTATTCAAAACCGGAATGATTCGAGCTCGAATCCTTTTCACTCAAATACAACTCTCCGGCATTCGAATATAAGATCTACCCATTGAAGTTGATCTATATTATTTCAAGTATCTATAAACCAAAAATCAAGTGTTTTGAATACATTTTCTCCATACATCAAGTAAGAGAAAAATGGACGGCCTAAATAGTGAGTTGGATAGCTTAACGGTGTAGAATATTTGAAACCTGACAAAAAATATTTTGTAGGGTTTTTAAAAGTTTAAATCATAATCAAATGGCCGGATTAAGAATTTGTATGTCAAAAGAGATAGATCTAACCAACTCACTACTTTGGCCGTCCGTTTTGTGCCGCTTGATGGATGGGTAAAAAATATTCAAAATAATTGATTTTCAGTTTATAGATACTTGAAATAATATAGATCAACTTCAACGGAGTGAATCTTATATTCGAATGTCGAAGAGTTGTATTTGAGTGGGAAGGATTCAGACTCAAATCCTTTTAGAAGGACACATGTAACGGTCCCAGTTTCTAATAAGCAAGATTAGATCCATAATATGTATTTATTCCCAAATCTTTTCTTTGATTCAAATCCAGAAAATTTCGGCAGCATTTTCTCTAATCTATTTTACTTTTCTCCACATACAACAATAGTAATTTCGGCTCTAAGGCCTACTTATGTCCATGAAGGATTTCGGTCACATGACCTACTTATCACAAAAATAAAGAATATCTCCAAAATATACTTATGCCATGCATTCATCTTGCATAACCATCGAGGCATCCATAATCCACAAAATTTTACCAACATGACCACAATACTTTACTTCACCAACTTCCCAAGTACACAAGTTCTAATTAAAACTATTACAAATATTTACATATGATAGTAGCATCATAGCACCCTCAACTAGGTAATGCTAACATAAAACATAATTACATGCACATAGTGACAAAATAAGTGTTTATGAAACATATGACATCCTGCTCATGACTAATTCGTGCTACCTTATGCCCTTACCTTTATCCAAACCTGAAAGAGAAGACAAAGAAAGGAATGAGCTCGACGGCTCAGCGAGTAAGTTTCATAAACACTTTATAAATGATAACAACATGATATAATACCACAACATACTTTATGGAATCTAAGGAGACCTTTTTTGAAAACATATGTTAGCATTCTTTGGTCTACTTTATACACTTATGTGATGGTTCAAGACGTAGTAATAGTTTTCCTTTTATCACGTTTGATAACACAACATAATTCAAACCATAATAATTCCTAAGTTATGGTAACACAAACATATTTACAAACAACAATTCATTACCACAACATTCAAAAGAGTACATGAACATTTCACCGTCTTCTCCTCCTACCGGCTCCCGCCGGCCCTTCCTACAGTGACAAACATAAACTACTTTCATAACACCGTCTTCTCCTCCTACCGGCTCCCGCCGGCCCCTTCCTACAATGATCAACATACTTTTACACCGTCTTCTCCTCCTACCGGCTTCCGCCGGCCCCTTCCTACAATTTTTAGATGGAACCTCACTTTTCCCACTGTTCCCTCTTCCTACTCTTAATTGGCAAACATAGGGATTCATTATACTAACGTATAGATCCCACAATCAATACATTCATATATATGTCATATCAATTTATGTCATTTCATCACTTTACACAATTAGTATGTTTTGACAAGATCACATAATCAACATTTTCACATATCATTCATCTATTCAATCATAACAACATATAAATTCTACAAGCGATCCACACATATATTGCATGACAAAAATATTCTATGGCGTAGGTTACATAATCAACATGTTTTGGCAAAATCACAAAATCGACTTGTTCACATGTCGTCAATATTTTTTTTATCATGTTATAATACATGTATTACCATAGTAAGTAATACAAAGTAATTCATGTGGGATTACCAAGGTATTATAGTTAGTGACTTAAGCATTTCACATACCTAGCTTGTAACACAACTACTAAAATACCCTTACATTCTAGTACATACCCATCACCACCCACTTTACTATTACTACTTAACTTAACTCAAATTTTTATGAACGCATAACACAATAATTTATATAACTACCTTCTAATAAAAATAATTGTGGCACCAATTCCATATAAAATTATTTTACATGCTATTCTACATTAATCTATTTTACTTTCCCTAAAATCCCTCTAATGAAAAGAGAGTAAATAAATCACCAATCCCACGAACGAAAATTGATTTACATAATACTACACTATTCTATTATACCTTCTTCAATTTCCTCTTAATCTAATACATAATTTATCAAATTCTAGCTTCATGAAATTATGTGAAGTGAGTATGAAAATTTACTCACCAAGATATGAGGATTCCCACCGCGATTTTGATCAATTCCTTCACTCAAACCCTAGTAACACAACAAGGCAAATTTTTTAGTTTATGAACTACTCATCATCATGAGAGTAACTAATTGAGTGTTACTCTATCTTTACCCAATTTTTAATCTCTGAAAAAAACAAATAGTTGGAACAAAATTTAGAATTAGGGCTTGAGTTTTACCTTATAAAAATATCCCAAAACTGAATTTCCTCACTTCCTACGGCCAAATCGGACACCCCCCTCCCCCACCAGGCCGTGCGTGGCCTGGCGCCGCCCTCCCGCGCGGCTGCGCGGCCGCAATGGCGCCGGCCGGCGTTGGCGCCCCCTGGCTTCGGCTAGGGGGTGCGAGAGAGAGAGAGAAAGAGAGTGAGTGAGAAAGTTGGTTTGTGAGAGAGATCTGAGAGAGATTTGAGAGGATTTAGGGTTTGATTTTGGGGAAATTCTGAATTTTACAGAGAAGAAGAAACTTCTCTCTCTCAGATCCTTACGTAAGAGATGACTATTATGTAAAAAGGTCCTTGATAATCTGGCTATTGCAATAGGAACTTCCCTCAAGTTTTGCCACTTGGCCAAGGCTAGGATCAAATTGATCCTAGCCTTACACCTCACCCAACCATGCTACCTAACTCATTCCACTAACTTAAGTAAATAAAAAATTCTAAATACAATTACCTAGTATTTGATTTGGTATATACTAACATTTGGGAATACTTTAAGATATACCAACAATTTGAAATAATAAAAATACACCCCATATACTACTAATATCATAATTATTTTGGCATAAATACTTATATATATTTCCTATCTATATATACCAATTTACACCATAAATCAAAAATCAACATAACTCATAAGGATGAAATATTTATTCTTGGGTTATCCTAATTATTATAGGTATTTAATTTAACAAAGAGAAAAAATTTCTCCTATCTAACTGATGCTTAATAATTAGGAATTAATAAAAAAAATGGGCTGTTACATTCTACCCCCCCTTAGGGAAGCTTCGTCCCCGAAGCTCGATGTACCTTGAAAAAGTTGTGGGTAGGTAATTCGTATATCCACTTCTGGTTCTCAGGTAGTCTTTACAAATTCTATTATATTGCACTCAAGCAGGGCCCAAAAATTTTCTCATTCTCCAACCCCTTCCCAATAATTGGGGAACTTGCACTGCCTACCATATCGAGCTTCGATGGTTGCATCCCAAGGTCAATAGGTAGCTGTTGTTACACGCAAACATCATTAGTGGTATATACTTCTCCCAGTTATCAACATCTAACATGCATGCTTCAACCTATCTGCTAATATCTGAATAGTCTTCTCTGATTGGCCACCAGTCTGAGAGTGTGTCACGGTACTAGGATATAATCTAATCCCCAAGGCCTTGGAAGAGCTCACCTAGACTCTTGATAAAAAGCGAGGATCTCTGCATAATACAAATGTTTCAAGTACTTCCTGTATCTGAACTATTTCTCAATTATTCTTTATGCTCCTTGCTACTCTTGGGATAATTATTACATCAACAATGAATATGATCACAAATTGATCGGGATATGGTTGTAATATTCTTATTCATCAAGTCCATAAATGTTGCAGGGGTGATGGTTTGTCCAAATGACATTACGAGAAATTCGATCTTCCTTTCCGGAGGTAAGCGTGGTAACCCCTCCGAAACACAATTGAGGTACTCGTTCACCATAGCTATGCACCCTTTTTGTGGCAGCCTATATTGGCACAGCGGGTTAACAATCAATCTATTTCTAAAATAACATTGTACTCCATCTTTCCTAATTTTACGAGGTTCACCCATGTTTTTACTTCTCTTATCATGATCTCACTCTCCTAATAGTACATATTAGTAACCATATCCGTTCCTATAGGAGTCGATATCACAAGTAGAATTTCAATGATTTAGGTTTCATGTTTGGTTTGGATGCAACGTTGAGAAGACAAAAGAGTATGTGACACCAGGATCAAATAATACTCGGGCAAAATGCTCCATTAAATTGATTGTACCTTTCACCACAACATTTGATGTCCGAGACTCCTGCTGAGTCAAGCATTCCTCTCCCGCCGAGCTCCAGGTTGTTGTACTGATGACTGAGTTTCCGCCGGTCGGGGTGTGTTGAACGGTCGCCTGAAAGTTCCTGCTGATCCTGAAAATGGGACAGTGCCCCCAGTTCGTCTTTCCGTCCCAAATCCCGTACTTGGGTGTCCTTGTAAGATCGGACATTCTTTCCTTATGTGACCCATTTGACCGCAGGAGAAACATTGTTTGCCCAGAACACAACTGCCCGCATGGTTCAAATGGCATATGGGGCACCACGAGTTTCCTGCAACATCGGGACGGTGAGAAAGTACTGTCTGAGGTCTTCGAGGGAATCCCACTCGATGCCATGTACCTCCATTTGATCTAGAAGCCGATGCTACCGAGGACTCCGCACTTCTATTGAATCTGTGGTTTGACATATCGGGGCCAGGTGTCTCCAGATAGTGGGGGCGTTTAGAAGGGGGTAACTCCTTGCCTTTGACTTCCTGATCTTCCAATATATCCCGTTCAACTTCCAATGCTTTCTCCACCGCTTGAATATAGATTTGGAGTTGAAACGGAATTAATTTGCTTCTGATTTCAGGTTTTAATCCCCTCACGAACCTTTTAGTTCTTTCTGATTCTTCACGTACCAACCCTGCTGCGTACCTTGATAATTGTGTAAACTTGACATCATACTGGTTGACAGACATTTGTCCTTGCTTTAGTTCCTGAAATTCTAGTGCGAGTTTATCTTTAGCTACCCCCGGTATATACTTTTCGTTGAACTTCTTAACCAAAAAGTTCCAAGAAACTTTCTCCCCTAAGGAATTAGCTCCACCTTTAACCATGTCCCACCAATGTTCCGCCTCACCTTGAAACATGAAGGAGGTAAAGGACACTCTTTGATTCTCATTACATTCCATAACGGTTAGTATTTTCTCAATTCGACGAAGCCATTCTTCTGCTTGTATGGGATCAGCTTCTCCTTTAAATGCTGGCGGGTTCAGCTTCTGAAATTGTTCTAAAGCTCGATGTGGGTTGCTTTTCGTTGCCAGTCGCGCCAACCAACCTGGCATTACCTCAGGGATTTTCTGGTATTTGCTGATGTGTTCATCCTCGTGGTTATTCAGGGGATGGACACTCCCAACTGAATTTTGCGGTGGGGCATAGCTTGCCGGATCAGTGTCTGGTGGCGGAAGATTTAAATCCATCTATCCCTAAGAGAATAATCAGTCTTTATTATCAATAATATTATCAGTACAAAGCAAGTCTTACATAACAATTATCACTTTATTCATAACTTCAAAGACATCTTGGAACCAAGACTTACATTGATATGCTTACATTCATACCAAACATATAAAAGATATATATATATAAATCATATAAAAGGTTTACATTGAAACTCATTGTTCATACCCAATTCTTTATAGACACATAAACCTTCCTACCCAAAAAGCTCTAACATAGGCGAACCATGCCATCCTTTCTCAAAAATTACTAAACATCCCACCTTATTCAAGGATTTATATTAGAACCAGTGGAACTTCCCTTCTTACTATCATTATTGAGTTCTCTCTTCTTAGATTTTCTCCCTCCTTAGGATCTTCACTTTCTATTATGATATCATCGTCATATTTTCCGTATTCATAATCGTCATAAAGATCCAAGTCGTGGGCCCAGCTAGCATTCTAACAAATACCTCCAAAAGATATTCTTCCTTGGGACTCTACTTCATTACTGAGGACGGCATTAAAAGTCTCAGTCCTTGGTAGGTCTCCAATAGGGCTTTTTTTTTTTTTTTTAATCATCAACTGCCACATCTGTATTCTTTTATCCCATTAAGCTTGCTTCAACATCATTATCCATAGATATAAGGAAATTTTACCTTAAGGTAGTTAGGCTATTGGAAGTCAACAGATCTGCAATTTCTTATATTTTCTATCTCTCGAAGCTTGCTACTCTGAAACGTTCTTACGTTCTGAATTAACTTTGACTTGCCGGATATTTTAGCTGCCCTCTCATTCCAGTGTCCCATACCACTGGCGATCCATACAAAGGGCCCGCACCCTCAGTATGAAACATCCGAATCGGAGTATGCGGGTACTCAAATTCGAATACAAGAGAACGATTAAATACCCCGCGCTTCTAAGTTAATCATATTTGTAAGAATCCACTACTCCTTAAAATACCCATCTCGATCATACAATCCTACATACAATTTTTCACACCATACCACCTCAATCCTAACTTATCCTATCTACTCAATGTAACTTTACACCTAAGCCTTGGCTCTGATACCAACTGTAACGGTCCCAGTTTCTAATAAGCAAGATTAGATCCATAATATGTATTTATTCCCAAATCTTTTCTTTGATTCAAATCCAGAAAATTTCGACAGCATTTCCTCTAATCTATTTTACTTTTCTCCACATACAACAATAGTAATTTCGGCTCTAAGGCCTACTTATGTCCATGAAGGATTTCGGTCACATGACCTACTTATCACAAAAATAAAGAATATCTCCAAAATATACTTATGCCATGCATTCATCTTGCATAACCATCGAGGCATCCATAATCTACAAAATTTTACCAACATGATCACAATACTTTACTTCACCAACTTCTCAAGTACACAAGTTCTAATTAAAACTATTACAAAAATTTACATATGATAGTAGCATCATAGCACCCTCAACTAGGTAATGCTAACATAAAACATAATTACATGCACATAGTGACAAAATAAGTGTTTATGAAACATATGACATCCTGCTCATGACTAATTCGTGCTACCTTATGCCCTTACCTTTATCCAAACCTAAAAGAGAAGACAAAGAAAGGAATGAGCTCGACGGCTCAGCGAGTAAGTTTCATAAGCACTTTATAAATGATAACAACATGATATAATACCACAACATACTTTATGGAATCTAAGGAGACCTTTTTTTGAAAACATATGTTAGCATTCTTTGGTCTACTTTATACACTTATGTGATGGTTCAAGACGTAGTAATAGTTTTCCTTTTATCACGTTTGATAACACAACATAATTCAAACCATAATAATTCCTAAGTTATGGTAACACAAACATATTTACAAACAACAATTCATTACCACAACATTCAAAAGAGTACATGAACATTTCACCGTCTTCTCCTCCTACCGGCTCCCGCCGGCCCCTTCCTACAGTGACAAATATAAACTACTTTCATAACACCGTCTTCTCCTCCTACCGGCTCCCGCCGGCCCCTTCCTACAATGATCAACATACTTTTACACCGTCTTCTCCTCCTACCGGCTCCCGCCGGCCCCTTCCTACAATTTTTAGATGGAACCTCACTTTTCCCACTGTCTTCCCTCTTCCTACTCTTAATTGGCAAACATAGGGATTCATTATACTAACGTATAGATCCCACAATCAATACATTCATATATATGTCATATCAATTTATGTCATTTCATCACTTTACACAATTAGTATGTTTTGACAAGATCACATAATCAACATTTTCACATATCATTCATCTATTCAATCATAACAACATATAAATTCTACAAGCGATCCACACATATATTGCATGACAAAAATATTCTATGGCGTAGGTTACATAATCAACATGTTTTGGCAAAATCACAAAATCGACTTGTTCACATGTCGTCAATATTTTTTTTATCATGTTATAATACATGTATTACCATAGTAAGTAATACAAAGTAATTCATGTGGGATTACCAAGGTATTATAGTTAGTGACTTAAGCATTTCACATACCTAGCTTGTAACACAACTACTAAAATACCCTTACATTCTAGTACATACCCATCACCACCCACTTTACTATTACTACTTAACTTAACTCAAATTTTTATGAACGCATAACACAATAATTTATATAACTACCTTCTAATAAAAATAATTGTGGCACCAATTCCATGTAAAATTATTTTACATGCTATTCTACATTAATCTATTTTACTTTCCCTAAAATCCCTCTAATGAAAAGAGAGTAAATAAATCACCAATCCCACGAACGAAAATTAATTTACATAATACTACACTATTCTATTATACCTTCTTCAATTTCCTCTTAATCTAATACATAATTTATCAAATTCTAGCTTCATGAAATTATGTGAAGTGAGTATGAAAATTTACTCACCAAGATATG
>JAVJIF010003413.1:0-47500 GCA_038442645.1 Agave tequilana | reverse complement strand
AACCCTAAGAAAAAATTCTCAACTTGAGCAGATTTTCAATTCAGCAACTTTCCCGAAACAGCCCGACCTGACTGTCGGTCGACCGGTCGGTCGACCGACCATAGGCACCGGTCGACCGTGCCTAACGAGAGTTAGGCACTTTCAGTCGGTCGACCGGGCGGTCGACCGCTACAACCTTGTGCACGTTAGTGCACAACGGTCGACCGGGCCGGTCGACCGTGCTGCTGCTGCTACTACTGCTGCTTCCCAACGGTCAACCGGGTCGGTCGACCGTGCTACTGTTGCTGCTGCTCCTTCCCTGCTGCTGCTGTTGCTGAATTTGGCCGATGACTTCGTCGACTTCCTCTCTCTCTTCCTACAATTCTCCACCTCGGTGAAGATTTCTCCAAATCTGAGCCGAACTAAAAAATACGAACCGTCGACTCGAAAGTGGCTGCACCAGTGTGGTTGCCTACGTACTCTGCCCAAGGGATCACGCCATCCGTAGTTCATCCAAAGGAGCTTCAACAAGCTTACGCTACATGAAGGACATGGAGCAAAGTTTTACAATGTATAAACTTGACTCCTGACACCACCTTGGTAAGCATGTCGGCAGGATTCTCCGATGTGTGAATCTTCAGCAGCTCAATATCTCCCTCATTTAGAATCTCTCGAACAAAATGGAATCTGACGTCGATGTGCTTCATCCGTGCATGATATACCTGGTTCTTGGCTAAATAAATAGCACTCATACTGTCACAGTTGATCTTCAGAAGATCCTGATTCACCCCCAAGTCATCAAGCAAGCCTTGAAGCCAAATTGCCTCCTTCATAGCCTCCGTCATGGCCATATACTCGGCCTCTGTAGTAGAAAATACGACGGTAGACTGTAGAATAGAGCGCCAACTCACCGGTGCTTGAGAGAATGTAAAGACATACCCCGTTGTAGACCGGCGCTTGTCAAGGTCACCAACATAGTCGGAATCAACATATCCGATACAATCCTACTTCCCTGTGGAGTCCTTCTCAAATACCAGACCAACATCAATGGTACCTTTAATGTACCGCAGAATCCACTTCACTACCTCCCAATGACCCTGTCCCGGATCATGCATATACCTACAGACCATAGAGACAGCTTGTGACAGATCTGGTCTTGTACACACCATAGCATACATAAGACTACCAACTGCGCTAGCATATGGGACGTGAGTATGTGCTCACGTTCTTCAACATTCTTTGGAGACATCATAGCAGATAACTTGAAATGAGGAGCCAGTGGTGTACTTACAGACTTCGCATCCTCACCGATGTTGAACCTCTGAAGTACCTTTTGTAAATACTCCTTCTGTGTCAAGCTCACCCTGCCAACCCTTCGGTCTCGAGTAATTTCCATGCCTAGCACCTTCTTTACTTCACCAAGATCCTTCATCTCAAACTCAGAAGATAAGTCCCTCTTCAGTACATCAATTGCAGATCTATACCTTGAAGCAATAAGCATATCATCTACATACAGAAGTAGATAGATATACTCCCCTATCGGTAGCTTGTTGTAATACACATATGAGTCATAGTGGCTACGTGTGTACTTCTTTCCTCTGATGAAGCTGTCGAACGCTTGTACCACTGTCTAGGAGACTGTTTCAACCCAACAGCAACTTCTTCAGCTTGCATACCATATCTTCTTTCCCTGCAGTCTTGAACCCTGTTGGCTGAGACATGTAGATCTCTTCATCTAGATCGCCATAGAGAAAGGCGGTCTTTACATCGAGTTGATCAAGGTCCAACTCGTACTGTGCCACCAAAGTCAATAAGATGCGAATTGACAAATGCTTTACAACAGGAGAAAATACCTCATTGTAGTCAATTCTTTCCCTTTGAGCATAGCTTTTTGCTACCAATCTGGCCTTGTAGCGCACCGAATCTTCTTTGAGAGATCCCTACTTCTTTGCATACACCCACTTACAGCCTATCGCCTTCTTCCCTTTGGGCAACCTTGTGAGTTCCCAAGTGTCGTTCTTGTAAAGAGACTTCATCTCTTCTTCCATGGCTGCTTTCCACATCTTCGACTCTTAACTGATTTCAGCTTCTCTGAAAGTGGACGGAATAGCCTCCTCAATGACCAGAAGTGCATACGCCACGACCATATCTGTAGTGAGCCAACCTGATTTCCTTGTGTTTCTTCTTGGTCTTTCAACTGCAGTAGAGTCGGAACATTACCCATGACCTGTTCTTGACCCTCTTCATCATCAGCATCTTCCTCATCTGCTTGATCATTACCCTGTGTCACCCTAGGTATGATCCTCACCGATGCTGAACTTTCTAGAGATAGTGAATTAGCATCATTCTTCACCTGCTGTGATACATCTCTGGTCTTGCTAGTCTCCACCTGCTGAGAGACCTTAGGCTTCAACATAGAAGCCTTATCAAATGTGACATCCCTGTTGAGAAGAAACTTCCTGTCCGTTGAATCCCAGATCTTGAACCCTTTGATTCCCTTCTTGAAACAGACGAACACGCCCTTCTTTGCTCTTGGGTCTAACTTATCATCCTTGACATGATAATAGGCTAGACAACCAAACACCCTTAGCAAATCATAATCAGCAGCTGTTTTTCCCGACTAAACCTCGAGAGGAGTTTTCCCCCTATCGCAGACGAAGGCAACCTGTTCACAAGATAACATGCATATGCCAAAGCCTCAGCCCAGAAGTTCTTCGATAAACCGGCATTGGACAACATACAACGGATCTTCTCTAGCAAAGTCCTGTTCATCCTTTCTGCTACCCCGTTCTGTTGCGGTGTCTCCCTCACTGTGAAGTGTCTCTTTATGCCCTCATCAAGACATAGCTGAAGGAAAGGATCAGACTTGTATTCTCCTCCATTATCTGAACGGAGGACCTTGATTTTCCTTCCCGTACTTCTCTCCAAGTTCTTCTTCCACTTCACAAACAATTCTAAGACTTCCCCTTTGTGTCTCATGGTATATGCCCAACAACGCCTAGAATAATCATCAATAAACGACACAAAGTAATGGTTACCTTCAATTAATGTAGTCTTGGTAGGTCCCCAAACATCAGTGTGAACATAGTCCAGAATCCCCTTGGTGCAATGTGTTGCTGTGCTAAACTTCACCTTGGTCTTCTTTCCGATGATACAGTGTTCACAAAATTCTAACTTGCAGGTTCTGACACCTTTCAATACTCCTTGTCTTGTAAGAGTTTACAAAGACTTTTCTCCTGCGTGTCCCAGCCTCATATGCCATAGCCTGGTTGAGTCTTCATCTGAACTAGTAGAAGCCGCCACTTGTCCCGTAACAGTACTACCATTCAAGTAGTAAAGATTGTTCCTGTGAACGGCCTTCAATACCACCATCGAGCCTTTGGTCATCTTAAGGACTCCTTCCTTAATTGACACCACGAGGCCCAATCCCGCCAAAGCTCCAATAGAGATTAGATTTCTCTTCAGTTGAGGTACATACCTCACTTCCTTCAGTTCCCTTACCATCTCATCAAACATTTTGATTTGGATTGTTCCTACACCCTCCATGATACATGGATGATCATCGCCCATAATGACTGAACATCCCTCCATCTTCTCAAAGCTAGAAAACCAATCCCGATTAGGGCACACATGGTATGTAGCACCTGTATCCAAAATCCACTCATTTTCTCCTGAGTAGCTAACGATGGGAGTAGTGACAGAGAATGAGAAAACCGACGAGTCCGAGTCTGATCCACCTGCCTGTGAAGTACTGCTCTGAGTACTGACCACCTTTGCAAGATTCGCCTCAGTCTTAGACTCCTTCTTCTTCCCTTTAACCTTTGGACAGTCAACTTTTTAGTGCCCTAATTCTCTACAGAAGGCACACTGGTTCTTCTTCAGATCTCGATAACCTGACCTAGACTTCAATCTCCCTCTATCATCTTTGCCCTTCCTATATGAACTCCTGCCTCTTACTGCTAGCGCCTCTGCTGATGAGCTTGCCTGAGAAGGCTGTCTTTTCTTTCTCCTCGTCTCATAATTAGCCAAAGCAGACGACACTTCATGATAGTCAAGGGACTGTCTCCCATTTATGAAGGTTAAGGTAAACGTCTCATACTCCTCTGCAGGAAGGGAGTTCAAGAGAATTACTGCTTTATCTTCTTCATCTATCTTGAAATCCACATTGACCAAATCCGTAAGAAGCTTCGTGTAGCGATTCAGATGTTCATTCACGGAGCATCCCTTCTTCATCTGAAACCCGTACAGCTTGCTTTTCAGCTGTAATCTCGATTAAATACTCTTGGTCAGATATTTTCTTTAAAGGATCTCTCACAACTGCCTCGCAGATGTCTCGTGTAACACAAGATATTTGATGTCTTGTGTTAGACACGATCTGATCAAGCCACACGCAGATCGGTTCATCTTCTCCCACTCTTCTTCAGTGGTTGTGCTTCGCTTCTTCTCCAGACATATAGTATCCTCGAGGTTAGATGCATTCAGGGCATCCATCACCTCGCACCTCTGCCAAAATTGTTAGTGCCATTAAACTTCATCACGTCAATCCTCGGATGAGGATTCATGGTCCTCACTGATGTGCTTTCTTCCGCCATCTCTCTAACTGGATCCTCTATGTAATGCGGAAAAAACCAAACGGAGATAGATAAACAACTTTGATAAAGATCAGATCTTTACCTCCTCACGAAACCCTAGATGAGTTTCTGACCAGATCTACTCCTCCAATGATTCCTTGAGCACTTCACGCGTTGTTTTGAGATCGACACACGATCCCACGAACAGTCCCAACGCTGATTTAAGATCGACACACGATCTCCACCAAATCAGCAACCGATGCCTTTTGAATCTCCAGATAATCCCACGACGAACCTGGGATGCTCTGATACCACTTGTTGTGCGCTGAACAACAACCACATAGAGGAAACACTAAATCTCAGATGTAAAATAACAGTACCACCAACAGCAAATAACAAACAATCAATGAGAAGAACACAAAACCAAATTTAACGAGGTTCGGCCAATTTCGCCTACGTCCTCGGGGCAAGGAAGAGAGAGTTTCTATTGATTTTTGTGAATCAATACAAGTATTACAGCATTACTAATGAAGAGTGCTCTGCCTCTCTCATATACTCCAGGAAAAACCCTAAGAAAAAATTCCCAACTTGAGTAGATTTTCAATTCAGCCACTTTCTCGAAACAGCCCGACCCGACTGTCGGTCGAGCGGTTGGTCGATCGACCATAGGCACCGGTCGACCGTGCCTAACCGAGAGTTAGGCACTTTCAGTCGGTCGATCGGGCGGTCGACCGCTACAACCTTGTGCACATTGGTACACAACGGTCGACCGGGCCGGTCGACCGTGCTGCTGCTGCTTCCCAACGGTCGACCGGGTCGGTCGACCGTGCTACTGCTGCTGCTGCTTCCCTGCTGCTGCTGTTGCTGAATTTGGCCGATGACTTCGTCGACTTCCTCTCTCTCTTCCTACACAACCAATATAGCAGCTACGAAACGGCTCTTTACTAGCTACCAATTGAATAGCAGGAAAAAAACAAACAAATCATTTGTTTATCAAATCGATTGATATCAGAGCTCCATCTCAACCTACAATCAAAAGATCTACAAGAAAAACTTGCAACTAATTAGAGAAAACTTAAGGATTGAGATGAATTGGAGTTAAATTAATAATATCCAACTCTTAGTTGGTGAGCTCAACGTTGGATTGCAAAGGGAAAATTCAACTGAGAAGAGAGAGGAGCTTAGTTCATTCTTATACTCTCTCTCTGCATTGAGTAGCAAGAATAATAAGGGTGCCACCAGATGCGGATTCTCAGCGGATAGCCGCATCCGAATCTGCCTCCAATCCGAATATGGATATCATTTATTCACATCCATCAATGCTTGTAACCGTATCTGTTTCCAAATATTAGATGCGGATACGGATATGATAAAAGCAATATCCTATTCGTTTTCGATCCGATATCCGATTGTTGGGTGCTTAATAATAATATACATGAAAGAGACTATTCGTCAATGGAATAAAGTATTAGATTTTGATATTTTAAGTTGGTGAAAAAGTAATAGTGAAATATATTCAATTTTGTAAGAATAGCATAAAATATTTGAGTATTTCGACATTAATCGTGGCATCCGAATCGGCATTTAGCATCAAAAATCTTATAATTTATTTCCATAGAAGCCGAATGACAATAGATATGGTGAAAATATTGATATGTACACAATAATATCGTAGTATGTATGATATTTAATATTGTTGTAGATGAAATAAAATATAACATAAGTGTATCCGTTTAGTTTATCCTTAACCATATCCATTTTTACATATCCGATTAATATCTGGATCCGATTCGCTAATGTCCGATTCATATCCGATATCTGATTTTTGACGGATAAGAATATTATTTTTTCACATCCGCTAATATCTGTATCCGCATTCGTATCCGAAAGTTGAGTGCGGATACATGTACGATGAAGATAATATCCAATCCGATGGCACCTCTAAAGATAGCCAATGTTAATAGGATTTGGGTGAGTTGTTGGGTCTTACCTAAGCTTTCCCGCAATCCGACCCATACCCGAGACTTACAACAGAATCAACGACCCGAATTCTCCCCGCTTCAGCTCGACACTGCAGCTTGCAGCTCCCGAATCCCTGTAGCAGACATGAAATCTGGCATGCATCAGTGTCGTCGTAGATGAGGCCACTGATCCTCTTCACCCTGCCCCTGCGAGCGAGGTGGCGGATGGCGGGCTTGGTGATCCCCTGGATGTTGTTGCCTGCAACTTTCCGGTGGCGCTTCGCTCAGCCCTTGCCCAGTCCTTTCCCCTCCTTTTCCTCGGCCCGACTTGTTTCCCCCTCTGTTTTTTTTGCCCCCCATTCTCTCTTTCGATTTGATTTCCATCTGTCTCGATTTGGGATGTGGGTTTTTTTTCTGGATATGGCGGTTGGATCCGGGCCGGAGAGTTTTCTTTCTTATCGGCCGTCCGATGATGGAATGTTCGATCTGCGACAGTTACTCTAAAGTTTTTAAGCCGTTGGATAACAAACTCTTTGAATTCTATTGGATGAAGTGCGAATCTCCGGATCGCTTTCATTTTTTATTCTTTTCTGTCGGGTTTCGAATTCTGCTGGCGGGGGGGGGGGGGGGGGGGGGGGGGGGGGGGTGGGGATTGCGCAATTGGGCCCGGGAGTATGGAGCTGGGATTGGCTGGAAACATGTGGGCCTAAAATTTAAGCCTGATCATAAGGTCCAAATTTAATTCAAATGTCTTGTTTCTTCTGGCCCAGTCGATAAAAATGGGCTTGATATTTAGAGAATGCGTCGGGATAAGGATAGTTAAAAGAGATTGATGGGCTGAATTCGAGTTGGATCCAACAAATTACTTTTTGCCAGTCCTTTGCAGATTGATAGAATCAGGATCCATACGACTAAAAAAATTTAGGATCTACTTAACCCAAAAATTTATCCAATTTAGGATTAGGATTATTCAAATCCACCTTTCTGCGTTGATTTTTTTAAAGAAAGCAATAAAGATTTTCTGCTCACTCTAGTTGTTTCTTATTTCATTCTTACAAATTATTAAAAAAAACATTTGAATATATGATCAAATAATCTTAAATTTATATCTATGAATAGAACAAAACAAAGTCTTAGAAGAAAAAAAAAAATGAGAGTCGAATCATATAAACTTTAATCAGATTATTAGATAACCGAAATTTTGGATTGCAAAATCATTTTATAAAGTTCATGTCTCATTCAATCAGCACTGCTTTGAGAATTATTTAATTAGCATTGTATTCATGTGATTTAAAAATCCAAACCCAAAAATTCGAACCAAACATCATATCATGTTATTTGATATTCCTTAAAGGGAACTAGTGGTTTCCAATGAATTTCGTTCATATTTCTTAAGGTGCAAGCGGACTGGATTGCAAAGTCTACTTATAAAAAGAATTTTACAAGTGTTTGGTTGAATTTGGGATTGCAAAGTCTACTTGCAAACTCAAAACATTAAATTTGAAGTCTATTAGCAAATTTTCTTATCCAGTTGCAGACCAACTTGTAAACAGATTCACAATGTGTTTTATTATTAGATTAATATTTTTATTAATAAATTATTTTTATTATTAACTTAATTTTCTTATTAAGATAAATATTTATTAGTAGATTAATATTTTATTATTAGATTAACATTTTTTACTAGTTTAGTATTTTTTATTATTAATTAATATGTTTATTATTACATTATTTTTTTATTATTAAATTAATATTTTTTTATTATTAGCGTATTATTTTTTATTTACATATTAATTAAATAAGGATTTTGCTTAAAATTTTTACTTACATGATATTCAGCAGATCTTGTCAAACAATAAAATAAAAAAATTTAATATCATTTTGTTTTACAGTTATCAAATACTCCTATTGATAATATATTTTCTCAATTCTACTTCCACGTTGCTGACAGGGCACACTCTACCCGCAACTTTGACTCGCAGGCAATCAAACAGACCGTTCATTGGTGCGAGCTCCAGAAGCTCACCCTTCGGGGCTTACGGAGATCAGCGCACCAGCTGTGAAGTCCTCCTTCTGTTGGAAAAAAAAAAAATATTCAAATAATACATAATAATAAAAGGATTGCAAGGTTTTCAGCAACAGCTATGAGACAGAACCCCTACAACTCGAATCCCGTCAATAGAGAGTTAGCATGTGAGACTGACGTCACACGCACCACACGCACGGTCCCCGCATGCTCCTCGGGCTCTTCGTTTAAGCAAGAGCCCATGGGTTGTTTAATTGCATTTGTATGCCACATGCAAACAGGAAAGGTAACGTAAAAGCACAAGCGCACACACGTGCTGACGGTAAGTAGCCTAGACTAGCTGGGGATTTTAATTGGTTGGAATTAAAGGGTATTTTTGAAAAATATTTTACCAATATTGCCATGACATATCTATTGATCTAACTAATTGCATGTTCTCACTAGCTAGGTAAAAAAAAAAAAAAAAAAATAGAAATATATTTTTAATTATAACTTTAATTGAAGTTTTGATGGTGCGACAAGGGATTAAAGTTTCGGAGTAAGAGCTAAGTTGTTTAACAAAATTTTAAGAAAAAGAATTGATAAGAGTTAAGACGGTCAATGTTGCACTGACACGTCAACGTTGAAATGGACACGATACGTGAAAAATTCTTAAAAAAAACACACGATACGCGTGTCAGATATGTTTCAGATACGACATGACTATACGATAGAAGTGTCCATACTACATAGAAGATGGTGACGTCATCTCATTTTCACTGGAATTAGTTAATTAGCTATAGGTTAACGTTTCTTGACTCTGCTTAAACCAAAATTTTAATATTCTTTTAAAGAATTAGCTAACCTTAAATCTCTGTCTTGGGTTTTTTGTGTGTGTGTGTGTGTGTGTGTGTGTGTGTTGGGGGGGGGGGGGGGGGGGTGGGTGGTGGGGGGGTTGGTGGCGCAAGTTAGCTAGACACGTCTCCATGGTATTTGCATGTGTGGCTCTCTCTTGTTCAGTTCTTGGTAGTGTTCATGGAATAAAGAGAGGCATGTGAGAATAATTCTTGAGAATAATTTCAAGCAGTTTCTTGACCAAGTGAAGTAGGTTGGCACAAAAAGATGATTGTCCCTAAAAGAAAACATCTCACTTTAAACAATAAATTTGGAAGCCTACTTCTCTCTTCCAACCTTTTGGGGTCATTTATGTTGTCTAGTGCTACAGTTAACTCCCTGTCTGTCCTCAAACAATAGATCTATTAATTCAGTGCCTGCCCACATCCTGTGCCTCTTGATGCCTGCTTTCTTCCTTATAAAAAAACTTTCATCAGTTGTTAAATAAATTATAACTGTAAATTAATTAATTAAGTAGTCATTTTTTGTTTCATTATGCTTTTCTTGGTTAGATAGGGTTTTCAAAAGTGCAAAATAATTTAGTGTTTCTCTTCTAGGTGCAATGTATTATGTGAAATGCAACATGACATGAGGAAGGTCTAAACTTTTTAATATAGACTGTAATTAACACAATAGAAATCTCATTGATCAGATGGCAAAACTGAGCATTTTAAGTGGAAAGTTTTATTGCGAAATTACTTGGATCTTCATGGGACAACACGATGCACCTTAAGTAAAAGCTGAGAATCAATTTGACCCAAAAAATTTAAGCTATTTAAGTCGATCAAATTTTTATTCGCTTTTCAGTGTATGGCTATATTAGCATATGAATATTTCAACAAATTCTAGGTCTAAGTCACCTAGTTAAAAATATAAATGATGTTATTTGTAATTTGGAAAGCGTTTTTCTAACTTGTACTATTTCAACTAATTTCTAGATGATAGACCTACATGATTTGCAGGTTAAGTGGGACTTGACTCAGATGGTAAAAAGAATGAGTTGAGAAATGAGAGTTCTCGTTTACGACCGGGCTACGGATTTTGTTCAGAATAAAAAGAAAAATAAAATCAAAAGTAAAAAAAAAAATGCTTGAATGAATACAACTTGAGCTTTTTTGCTTTTTTATTTGACCATTTAGACTTAAACTAAGTGGTAAGAGTTAATAATGAGATCCGAGAGATATCAAATTAAATATTAGGTTATGGAGCAGAGAGTATTGTAGGACGTTTCAGGTTTTAAAATCAAACTATGGATTAAAAAGGAAAAAAATATGTATCTTTCAAAAAAATATATGCTTAATAATAATACAACATTTCAGGTCTATATGTATTATGTGCACTCTGTAGCACAGACACTTCTATCATGGAGCTGTATCGTATCTAAAACGTGTCAAATACGCGTATCTTACACAAGTGTTGTGTGCATTTTTAAGAATTTGTCAGGTACTTACGTGTCGTATCCATTTTAACTCTGTCGTGTCTGTGCAACATATAGTGTGCGCGCGAGGCCTGTATTTATTTTAAATCAAAAAAAGTTTGAAAAAAGAGAGGTTTCGTTGTTTCCACCGCCCGACGAAGCATTTGGAGAGTCAAACGCCGAAGCGTTCGGCGGCCGCAGCGCGGTCGCCCCCGCTCACTAGAAACCTAACGTCTCTCTCACTCCTTTAATTAATTCTCCAAAAAAACTCACTCTCTCACCCCCCAATCCCAATAAAAACACAACTCACAAAACACACCCCCATGCTTCACTTTCACAGCATGTCGACAACACACGCTCCCTCACACTTTCACAAACTCTCTTGACATGCAATTTCAACAAGAAGTCTTATTAAACTATGAACTCCTCTTCCCCCAACTCCCCTTTCCAACTTGTAAGCAACAACAGCTAGCTAGCTTGCTTAGCTCTGCCCACACAAGTTCCCCCCTCCCTCTAGTTCTCTGTTCTCTCCCTTTATAAGCCCTGGCCCTATACACTCTACACCCTTGCCCTACTACGCTCTTGTCTCAAATTAAGTAGCCACACGCGCGCAAATTCTTTGATCTTCTTTGGGTTTTGATACAAGGGAATTATGAATGGCGTAAAGGCTCACCAAGAAGCAGCCCTAAAGAGGCAGAGGTGGGACGAGGCCGCGGCAGCCGCTGTCTACATGACGACGTCCGCCACCGCGCCCTTCTTCACCCGAATCAACTCTTCTTCTTCTCCTTCCAGCGTGGGCACCGCAGTGATGCACGCTCCTCCCTCGCTTCCTCCTCCGACAAAGCTTCTCGGCCTCTCCACCGCGGGCGCTGATATGGCGTCCGCCATCGTGCCACCCGTCACCGTGGTCCTCGAAGGCCGGTCCATCTGCCACCGCATCCACCTCGGCCAGCACGGCAGCTACCAGAGCCTCGCCGCGGTCCTGCGCCGCATGTTTGTTGACGTGGAGGAGGGAGGGGGTGAGGATCAGGATGGCGAGAAGAAAATCGACGGTCTGGATTTGTCCAATGCGGTGCCCGGACACATGGTGGCTTATGAGGACATGGAGGATGATCTGCTTCTTGCTGGTGACCTCAATTGGAAGTGAGCGCTAGCTACTGATCATCAGAATTATCTTGCTAAAAGTTGATTTTCAGTTAAATAGTTTTCACGCATGGTAGTAATACATCAGTCCTTTGTTACTTTTCAAGTGACAGCCGATCACTAAACTTTCAAAATAGTTTTTTTTTTTTTTTTTATAAATTACTAGTGAACAAAAACGTCCAAAGCAACTCTGTTCTTCTCACACTTGAAAACTCACAAATTTACCTGCTATTAAAATATTTATGCCTAAAATTTACTTGCTATTAAATTTATGTTTTTTTATTCATTTAGAGCTCTGTTGTTCTAACTCAAACTAGCAAATAACTACATCTAACTCAAACTAGCAAATAACTTCTCAAAAATCGTATTTTATGAAGATGATTTGTTGTTAATTATTACTACATTTTGTTTTTCTTATCAATTTGGTTCTTTTTTCCAACAGGGATTTTGTTCGCGTGGTTAAGAGAATTCGAATAATCCCAGCCAAATCAAGTAGGAGAAAATACTGTAGAGGGCATGAATGTGATTGAGACGTTACTGTAACTAACTGTGCTGTGAGTTTCCTGTTTGTTACTCGTATCTCACTTTCAATTACATGCTCTGCTCCGGAAAGCTATATATTTATGTGAAAAATGTTCTTGGTGGCAGAGAGAAGGCTTCAATATATAGTTGATAAATGAGGGTCTCCTAAATTTGAGACCAAATTTGCCATCGTTTTGTATGCAAGTTCATATTCCATTATGGCTTCATGTCTTTAGTCTTTCTTTTTGCCTTTTTGTTCCTAAAGAAGAAGCTTGGCCTAACATATATGAACAACTTTGGCACCATTGCGAGAAACTTTTATAGGAATATCATCAGTATCATTGTGTCTAAGTTATTCTCCCATCATGGAACAGAGTTTCACAAGAAAAACTGATGAAGTTTTATACTTTTTGACTTCCAACCGAACATCAATCCTCTCATGAGCAGAGTCGATCTCTAACTAAACAAAGTATGAACAAGAGAGGGACCTCGTTTACAAATCATATATATTTTTGTGATTTTCTTAGACGTCCAGACTTTGATACATGTTCATGGTAAGTGCAAGGACTACAGTCTAAGATAGATTTGACTTGATGGAGGATTCCTCCTAGTGAAGACTGAACCAAGGATTCCAACATTTGTCCGACATTTGCTTAACTTAGCAAAGGTTCGTGTTTTCATAGGAACGAACAGCCGGCCCTGATTGGATAAGGCCTAAGGGCCTTTTTGGCAAGAAATTTGAAATTTAAAATTCTGACGAGATCAGAATTCTTAGAAGACAAAAAAAATCTGTCAGCTATAGTATCTTGTGGGTCTCAAAATGCAGAACACTTATTTTAGTTGGGGATCAAAATTTGTGCGGAGCTCATACTTTGAAGAGAGTGTCAGTTTTCCCATATTTTCCTCACAAATTTGAGTGGTAAACTGATGGACACTTTTTTAACTTTTCAACTCTTCAATTTTTTGCAACCAAACATAAAATGCACAAAAAAAATGTATGAGTCTGACAAATTCAGATAAAATAGGCACTTTTCAACCCATTTTCCCCTGAAATAAACATGCCTTAAGTGGACAGATCCAACACTACCACCAACCAATCAATGAGAAAGACATGCATGTGGGCATCTGATGGGTCGAAACAAACGAAAAAAGAGAGAGTTAGACCATCTCCAATGACCCTTTATTCCTCTATATTTAGAGGGGAACCTACAACGGTCCCAGATTTGTTGTTGCTAATCCCATCAGTTAGGAACAAAGCTTTACTTCTAATATTACATTAATCCATACTTCAACTTTTAGTATCATAGGATCACCCGAAATTTTGACAGCATCTTCTTCTCTGTTTACTAGCTATTGACCAGATACAAAAATATGTGTAAATTGGCTCACAAGGCCTAACGTCATCCATACGCAAGAATCATGTACAATCATCCCACACAGTGAATAAAATGATTTCGGTTTGACCTCCCCTACTTAAAGATAAGATATATCTGAATCAAACATTTATATCATCAAGATTCATCATGAATGCTCACAAGAGTCGCTATGTCCACCACTAACACTTAAGAGATATACAACTACTACACTTAAAAACATATATACACACAAACATACCAAAATGTAAGTTCTAATCATGAGTCTTGAGTTCAACAAATTCTTTGGACTGATACATATTATAAGTATTAACATCAAAAGATTGCCAAAAGAGAATCAAAGAGGCATCTAAAGTCTTTCGTGCTACACCTGAGTAAGCATAAAGCCAAATTCTTGCCCTTGCCATGACCTAAATACATAACTAAATTTAATGGAGTGAGCTCAACAGCTCAGTGAATAGAGAGAGTATCATATATAAAGATTATTTCCTAAACTGGAATAATGAACAGATGAAGGTGTAAAGTGATATAAACTTCGAGAATAAGCATGAATTACATGAGGATAAGTTTATTCTTATATTATTTTCTTGTAATGATATGGTCATGTTATAACTATCGGGTACCAAGTAATCAGCATACACCCAATATCACATTATAACGGTCCATTTTTTACACAATTAACATACATAGTATATCATCATCATATATACATATCACAGCACCGTCTTCACACTCCACCCGTACAATACAAGTCTCTTCCTTCAATAATATATATAACATATAGATATAGTAATAACCTGTCTTCCCCCATCCACCCATGCAATACGGGTTCCTTCCTCCAAAAGTATGTAACGTATGATACACCCCGTGTTCTCTCATCTACCCGTGCAATACGGATCCCTTCCTCCAAAAGTATGTAACGCTTGATACACCACGTCTTCCCTCATCCGCTTGTGCAATACGTGTCCCTTCCTCCAATACATAATAATTTATATAATACGAGTATGATTTCAATCAGTGCCACAACCGATTTCATGTTGGCCTAAGGGTATAATCACTGGTTTTGTTTTGATGATTACAAAACTCGTATAGTTATGAGGTACTAATCAAATTCAAGTGTTTATAAGCTTACAGAATTCAAGAGATAAATTGTGTTTCATTATTCCTTTAAAAGATGGTTTTGAAGTGATCAAGTTGATTAAAGGATGGGATTCAAGCTTGGACAATCAAATCTTGAATTTTAGAAAAGCCCTCTTGATGAAAACTTAAAAATAAAGGAACCCTAATTAAGAACTTAGAATGATTAAGTTTTGGTGATTGAATTGATACTCAAGAAGTATTACAGATACAAGATTTCAATGCCTAGTTTTTGATTATTGATCTTGTCTGAATTGTGATCTTTGTGAGTGTACTATTGAATTGCTTGAACCCTCCAGGAAAAATCATCACATGTGTTTTAGAAACTCAGTCTAGCACTTGTCATGAGCTCTGGTTTGTTTGTTGGCATACTATTGAACTGGTAGAGTTGTCGATTACTTTAGTCAGTGTACTATTGAATTGATTGTAGAAGCAGAGATATATTCCTTGTATGTAAGAGAACGCAACTCTTATAGACGCAGTTGTGGCATGCTGATCAAGTGGAGATGCAAACTTCAGTGGAGTTGAGACGCGACTCTCAATTATTGTAGAGACGTGGCCCTCAATTGCCATAGAGACGAGGCTCTTGATTACTGTTGAGACGTGTCTCTCAATTGCCATAGAGACGTGGCTCTTGATTATTGTTGAGCGCGGCTCTCGAAACGCGAATATCGCATTAGATGCTTTCAGGCGCGATGTAGGCGCCACGTGGGAGCGTGTCTGGTTCGGATTGAGCTCGAGATACGCGTCGTGTATCTCAGCCATTGAAAGGCCTATAAAAGACGTGGGTCTTTCATCGGTTAATTCACTTTGATTATTCATCATCTTCGATCAGACCCGCGTCTAAAGCTCTTAAGCGTTCTCAAAACCCATAAAGCCCGAGCTTTTTTCAATCTTTTCTAAGATTTCACCGTCGTAATGGCTCCAAACCCAAGCAAACAGCTGCTTCTTCAAGCGCCGCCATGACACCGTCCATCGTGGGTGGTTCTTTTACTCAAGAAGCCCCATTTCTGGTAACTAGAATGGTTTTAGCCATTGAGAACACGAAGAGGCTCTATCCTCTTAACTTCTTTTTGAAGTTTCAAAGAACTTCTGTTGAAGTTGATCAGTCGACGCGGATCTTACTGGTCCGCATTTGATTTGTGAATGTGGTTCTTGCGTTGATGAGTAGGATGCAGATCTGGTGATCTTGGCATTTCTTTGCTTTGTCAACGCGATCCTCGCGTCTGCGAATTGAATGTGAGTTCAGGGGACTCTGCGTCTTGAGATTTTTGAACGCGGGTCTCGTTTATGAGACTCGCGTTTAAGTCTCTAAACTAAAATTTCTAATTATGGAGTTTAGATGCAGGTTCCATGTGAGCCTCGCGTTCTACTCATAGAACGCGATCTCACGTGCTTGAGCCCGTGTTTGGACTCCAATACTTGGTGTAATTCACTATTTTTTTTTTCAGAGTACTGATTTTGTATTCTCCTATATGCAGAGAAGTAATCTTTGAATCCTCTGGCGGAAAGGCGCCATTTTGGCCATGTAGGTGAACCAGACGTCTCCAAATTTGGCAGGACTGTGCTGACCTTTACTGGAAATAATCGAGATCGGTGAGCCAAGTTAAGCCAGGCGAACTCGCAGACTCTCTGAGAACTTATCACGGACCGGAGACTTGAATCAGATGCCCGTTCATTATTAAAAAGGCCAGATTTTTTATTCGGGGACTCTATCAAAGAGGATGCAGAAGTGACGCTTTACGGCAAATACAACTGGCTCCATCGGCTTAGAGAGCGTCGCTTCTTCCTTCTCGACATGGAAAAGATATTTTCCTTATCATTCATCCAGCCGATGTCTCTTCATCGATCAATGGAGTGGGATATGACAGAGGAACAGTCTGAAGTTTCTCTCGGACAGATCTTTCATCACACGCCAATCCCAATGGATCATGACAGAAATGTTGTTGGACTGTTGCCGAGTTCCTTGGAGGCAGAGTACCCTGTAGGTGAGACTCCCCATCAGGCGTCCATGTTCAGTAACCAATTTATGAACGTGAAGGGTGACTTCTCAAAAGGTGAGTTCCGAGCGTTGGGATGGGTCCATTCTTTGGACAAGTATTGGTGGTCCAAGATGGTGGGTTTCGCCAGACTTGAAGGATGAATTACTATAGACCCGTCTTTAAACCGCAGTCCGGGCTGTTCAGTATGGCATCCCGCATAGCAGCCATCACTTTTTCGTCATGCTTGAGCGTTGCAATCTGGAGACATGTACATTCTTCACCTCGATCGGGGAGATGGTTCTCGCTCTTCATGAGATGTATGAAGTCTCTGGATTAGTGATCGAGGATATTCCGTATGAAGAATATGTCCCATCAGCTGAAGAATTGCACTTGATAGAGGATAGTGCTCCTTTGGTATACACAACATATTGAGAAGTGTTATGTCACTTCCATATTTGCGCTGAGATCACCGGTTGGAGGTCCGAAGAGTCAAGCAAATGGCTTGAGCAGATTACCTCTTCAATAGTTTGGGGGATAAGGTTGACATATTGACCCGCCTAGCCCCAAGCACAGATGCAAAAATTGAGAAGCGGGTCCGCACTTCAATATCCTCATATACCACGGAATAAGTTGAAGATACTTTCAGACCGGGCACAGTTTTCGAAAGTTTTCATGATCAGGCCAAGATTCCCATTTCCAACAAGCCCCTGCTAGCTGGATTCCTAATGCTGTGGCTAAAGCGGTGTGTCATGCTGATACTTTCCCACAAAGTTATAGTGGCCGATGTGGTATATCTTGCGGTCCTACTAGCATTTGGCTGGGACATTGCTTTTCTTCCAACGATGGTGGGGCGTATACAAAGTGGACTTCGGCATGAACCGAGACTTCTGCAAAGTGGATGCTTTGGTGGATGCTGATGGCAATGCACTCACTGACCAGCATGGTGATCCTAAAGTCAAAGTACCCAATCCTAGAATTGAACTTTAGTGTACCTATTTGATGGCGTAGTATGTCATGCATTACCCATCTCTGATGATAGTCACATATACATCGGAAGGTTTTGTACCATTTCTCCAGAAGTTGGAGAGCTCTTCTTGGCAACACACCTACATATTCTACATTTGGAAGGCCATTTAGACCGACTCCAATTATCAGTTGGTCCAATGCTTCCCCAACATTCAGGATACGTCATATGGATACCAGTTCCTGGATGTCACAGGGCCAGATGGGTATACCACCCTTTTTACTAGTGTCTTCTGCTGGTTGATAAGTATTCGACCCGGATACCTCATTTTTCGTCAGGGTAACACCTGTACAATCGAGCCTTATCTGCCGAGCCGATTTGCTCATCAATTTAGGTATGATCAGCTCTACGTGGGGAACCCAAATACCGGCCTCCACTTCAGTAGGAACCTATTCAAAGGGGCAACAACATGGTATTTTCACGTGGCTGGAGGGACGGGGCGATGTTCAGTCTTCCTCAGAGATCACTGATTAGTCTCTAAAACTATATATTTCGTACTATATCTTCACATTTATTTCATATTAAATTCTGCTAATAAACACCTCTCTTGCATGTTTCTAGATCCATGGTGTGCAATGAAGAAGAAGATTCTAAATCACCATTTAATGGGTGATTAAAGGCCTAAAATATAGCTATTGACTTTGGAGAGCTGATTCGTCAAAACCAGGGGCTCAAAACTAGAAACCAGGAATTGCTGCTGACAGGAGACAGACGGGACAGCGTGAGACAGAAAGCGCCGCGCCTATACTTTGGGCTAGGGTTTGCCCCTTACCCCCCCTTTCCCCTGGTACCTATAAATACCCCTTGTGATTTTTCAGAGAGGAGATATACAGAGAGTAGTATAATTTTTGGATAGTTTCCTTCTCTATATTGTAGTTTAGTTTAGTTTAGGTTAGTTCTTCTTCTTTCTATTTGTATTTTCCATTTTCTTTTAGATTTTGTAATAGGAGAGAGAGAGTGGTATATGAGTGAAAAGTAAGAGTTCTTGTAATAGAAGGTGACAACCTATGAAAGTTTCTCTCTTTACCTCTCTTTATTTTATTCTCTCTAACTCCTTTTACATGTGTAGCTAATTTTTCTCTCATGGCAACAACTACTAACCACTAACCAGTCTAACTTCTTATTTGATAATCCACATGAATCTAATAGCATCTACTTGGCCTTGCTCTTGCAAGAGTCATTGATGGCTCATGATGATGGATTCTAACCTTGCTCTTGCAAGAGTCATTGATGGCTCATGATGATGGATTCTAACACTCTAACATCTAAATCTCTAACAAGCTAACATTACTTTATTTCATTCTTACTCTTATTGGGTTTTGATGATTTAAGTATAGCTTGCACTTATTGGTTGAATTTGGATGGGAAAGTTAACATATTAGCCATTCTTTGTAATGCTCTTGAACCAAGGACTAGTGATGGCCAATGATACATGTGAGGCAACTATCACTAAAAGGTTAGCATGTTGGTGGAGTATTAGTAGTTAGTAGCCATGAGTTTTCTTTCTTTTTCACTTTGTTTTAATATCAAAAATCACAAATATCTTCTTTTCTATATTTCCCACTTCTTCGTGTTTCACCGTGCTTCTATTTTTCATTCTTTATTTTTTTTTTTCATTCTTTCAAACATTGAAGAACTTTTAACACATACGTGAATCAATCGGTAAAACTTCTATCGCCTTCCGTCCTTGTGGATTCGACTCGTTTTAGCCTCTATGCTATAACGGAAATATCGAGGAAGCCAAAGCACACACACTTTAAATATCGATTTTAAAATATACACTTTTCATGCGCGATTTTCCCCGATCAAATTTTGGCGCCGTTGCCAAGGATGAGAACGGTTTGATTTCACATTTTTGTTAACTTTTCTTCTTTATTTTTGGTGTGCAGGTTAAACTTTTAGCATTGTAGAAGTCCACACTTGCTCTTGTGTGGTTGGGTAAATTCTTGTATATTCTTATACTCTACTGCTAATTTTTATTTATACTACCTATTCACTGTAATATTTTAAGAACTAAAATATGGTAATTGAATGTTTTAAAATGGTTTAGACATTTGCATCTAAGCACGTGTCAATTTTTATTCCAATATAGTGTATTTTATTCTTCTGTTGTTGTGATCTTGATGGAGGTGTACATATTGCATAGCGCATAGTTAGAACAAACACGTAGGTGATTTACTTGCTTCGTTTGTTCATTCTTATCTATATTGCACGCTTGCACAAATTAAATTTAAGGGCAAAACCCAATACAACATAAGGTAGGAAAGTCATTACCCCCCTTAGCCCAAAAATCATCTCCCCACTCACACAACCTAAGCCTAATAAAAATTGCTAGACGTTGGCCCTAGGGACATCTCAGACTCATTTAAGAGATTGACCTAAGGGAAAAGTTGTTAGAAGTTGACTCTTATCAAATCGGTGTCTAAGGTTGGGATTGAGAGGTGAAACCTCGAAGAACAGTGGTTTGACATAATTAGGCCCGTTGCTCCGATACGAATACCTCCTACTGATCTTACCCCTACCTGGTCGATTAACTCGTGGTCAGATTCTGACAATATACCCCCATGAACAGTCTAACTAGTTAGGAGTCATCTAGGCCTAAGTTAACCCTAGCATAGGCTTGTTTTCTTTTTCTTTATTTGTTTGTTATTTGTTTGTTTTCTATAAATAGTGATATGGATTTCAATAACAATTCTTTCAATCATAATATGAATCCATATTTCATCCCGACCTCACATGACTCGGATAACTCCAACCCAGCTATGCATAATATGGGCCAACTATATATGTCGAGTTGGAATTATCCGACTCAATATGACCCATATCCCCAATTATATGACTATAATTTTCAAAATGACTTCCACTCTTCACAGAGTTCATGGGGATTCACCTCCCTGAGTCAAATTTTCAACTATCTTTTCCACAATATTCATTCTCCGATTTTGCTTCATATCCTCCTTTTCCTATTCTTCCAACTGAGGAAAAATCTAATTTGGAAAGGAGTATGGAAGCTATGCTTGAGTCCCAACAATAAATTCAAAATTTGCTCAATTCACAATCCTTCCCAAATTAAACTCCATATTCCCTTTTCTAGAACATCCAATTGAAGAAGAATCTGAGATAGAAGAGCGTTTGGAAGTCTTTTGTGAAAAATTGAAACGATTTCAAAATATGTTGGACTCATCATCTCAGCCAAATTTTCAAGAGTCCTACTCATCTTTTCTAGTCTCACTGATTCAAAATGAACAACCATCAATACTGGACTTGAGTATGGAACCCTTGCGTGAGTTCGAGCAGCAATCGCAAAACCGATGGACTCACAATTTCACCACAATTTTCAAAATCAACTTCCATACTCACCTTTTCAAGAAGAACCAATTGCATAAGGTTTGAAAGATATGATTCTGACTCCAAATTCTATTACCCAGCCTATTAATAGGTAAGACTCACTAATGAGTGAATTGATCAATGAGAGCGAGGAAAGTCTTTTTCGTCAACTTTTGACCAATCCTTATACCAACCTGAATTTGACCAACATCAACCTCTTGACATCTTGGCAAGTTATCCTTTCCTGAAATTGAACTTGAGCTTGAAAGTGATCCTGAACTTAATTGAAGGATTAACAAGTGAACACGATAAGGAGATTGAATATGAGTCTGACAGAGAATTCGAATTGGAATCTGATGACTTCAATCTTGACCAAATCATCAAATCCACAGTGGAGTGGGCAACAAACGCAACCCTTATCCTTTTCCTACAAGAAGAACAACCATTGATAGATCACGCCCCCTCTTTCGAGCTTAAAGTTCTTCCTAGTCATCTCAAGTACCAGTACTTGGGTGAAAAGGAAGCTTTCCCTATGATAATAGCATTCCATCTTACGGAACAACAAGAAGAGGATCTTCTTGCGGTGTAAGGGAAAATCGAGAGGCCATTGGTTGGACCATAGCTGATATAAAGGAGATCAGTCCATCCATTGTACAACACTGGATTCACTTAACGGAAGATGCAAAGCCAAAACACGACCCACAGCGTCGACTAAACTCAATCATGCAAGAGGTTGTCCGAGCTAAAATTTTGAAGTTACTAGATAATGGGATTATTTATCCCATATCCGATAGCCAATGGGTTAGTCCAGTCCACACTGTGCCAAAGAAGGCAGGCTTTACCATGGTAGAAAATGATAAGAAGGAATTAGTACAAACTCGTCTTCCAACGAAGATTCGAGTCTGTATTAATTACTGAAAATTGAACTCTGCCACATGTAAAGACCACTTCCCTCTTCAATTCATAAACCAAATGCTCGAGAGACTAGCTGGACATAAGTATTATTGTTTCCTGGATGGATATTCAGGATACAATTAAATCCCTATCGCTCTTGAGGATCAAGACAAGACTACTTTCACCGGTCCCTTTGGAACATTTACATGCCGAAGAATGTCCTTCGGCCTATGCAATGCTCCCGCAATATTCCAACGTTACATGCTTAGTCTCTTTTCTGACATGGTGGAAAGATTTTTGAAAACTTTTATAGATGATTTCTCTATATACAGCGATTCCTTTGACCAGTGCCTGCATCATCTGAAGCTGGTTTTATAAAGATGTATGGAGAAAAACTTGACACTCAACTGGAAGAAGTGTTATTTTATGGTTAAGTAAGGAATTGGCCTGGGGCACGAAATTTCAAACAGAAGAATTGAGATTGATAGATCAAAAGTGAAAGTGATAGTAAAGCTCCCGGAGCCAAAATGCCTAGAAGACATTCGATCGTTCCTAGGACATGCTGGCTTCTATAGAAGATTTATTAAGGAGTTTAGCAAAATTGCTAGGCCTTTAACTAATCTCTTAGGAAAAGATGTGCCCTTCAATTTTGATGAAAAATGTCTACAAGCTTAGGAGGAGCTAAAGTATAGACTTGTCTCGGCGCTAATAATCTCAGTGCCTGATTGGACTAGACCCTTCGAAATCATGTGTGACGCCTCTGATTATGCCATAGACGCTGTTCTAAGACAGCGTATTGATAACAGGTAACACGTGATTTACTATGCTAGTAGGACACTCAACGAGGCCCAACTAAATTATACAACGACTGAAAATGAATTTTTAACAGTTGTGTTTGCATTGGAGAAGTTTCGCCAATACCTTCTAGGGCTTAGGACAACGATTTTCACCGATCACTCCACCCTAAGATACTTGATGCAAAAGAAGGATGCAAAAGCTAGACTGATTTAATGGATACTTCTTTTGCAAGAGTTTGACTTAGAGATCAAAGATACAAAAGGCGTTAAGAATATGGTGGAAAATCACCTTTCGAGAATTTTCAATGCACGAACTGAGGTAACACCTATCAATGAAGACTTTCCTGACAAACATATCTTCACAATGTGTAAAGAGCCCTGGTATGCCAATATTGCAAACTACCTTGCAACCGGGCGAACACCTACAAATTGGTCAGGTCAGGACAAGCACCAATTTATGACACAAATACGGTTTTTCTTTGGGATGAACCATATTCATTCAAATATTGCCCTAACCAGATAATCAGAAGGTGTCTTCCTGAGGATGAACATCAGAGTGTTTTAACATTTTGTCACGAGCTAACTTGTGGTGGACACTTTGGTCCACGAAAGACTGCTGAGAAAGTCCTTCAGAGTGGGTTCTACTGGCCCACTCTCTTCAAGAATGCTTATACTTTTTGCAAACTCTGTGCCAAATGTTAAATGACGAGTCGAATCACACGAAGAGACATGATGCCCCTTACACCGATCATGGAAGTAGAAATTTTTGATTTGTGGGGCATCGATTTCATGGACCCTTTCCTATGTCTTACGGCAACCAATTCATTTTGGTAGCTGTAGACTATGTTTCAAAGTGGGCTGAAGCTGTTCCGATCAAAACAAATGACAACCAGGTTTTCATTAAATTCTTAAGAGAAAATATCATTTCACGCTTCGGAGCCCCTCCGTACGATAATTAGTGACAATGGGAGTCAGTTCTGCAACCGTACTTTTGAAGCCCTAATGCGGAAATATCTATTTCTTATAAATTGTCCATGGCTTATCATCCTCAGACGAACGGGCAAGTGAAAGTTACTAATAGAAAAATAAAATTGATATTGGAGAAAACTGTAGGACAGAACCGTAAGGACTGGTTCATCAAACTCGTTGATGCCTTATGGGCATATCGGACGCCTACAAGATTGTCCTCAGTATGTCTCCATATCGAGTTATATTTAAGAAGCCCTGCCATTTGCCTGTAAAGCTAGAGCACCATGCGATGTGGGCGATAAAATAGTTAAACTTTGACTTAAAGAAAGCCGGTGACTTAAGAAAGTTACAGATTTTCGAGCTGAAAAAGTTAAGGAATGATGCATACGATAACGCTCAGATCTCTAAACATAGAACTAAACTCTTCCATGACAAATCCACTTATAGGAAGAATTTTGTCCCAGGATAAAACGTTCTGTTGTCCAACTCTAGGCTCTGCCTTTTTCTTGGTAAGCTGAAAACTAGGTGATCAGGACCATATATTGTACAAACAGTCTACCCTCATGGTGCTATTGAGATTTCTGATCTAAAGAGTGGTAACATGTTCAAAATCAATGGCCAATGACTTAAACCATTCTACACCACAGAGTCTGAGTCACACGATATTCTCGAGCTGGATCTTTGTGACCCAGTGTACATGTGACCAAATCCTTCTACACTCTCCCTCGGTGTTTCTTGTAAATCTTTATGGGCCTTACTCTGTAAAATAAAATAAAACAAAACAAATAAAAATAAAAATAAAAAATACAAATACAAATAATAATAATAATAAATAAATACAAAATATAATATAAAAAATAATAAAAGAACAATAAAAAAATAAGAAAATAAAATATAAAAAAAATAATGGACTCCATGTGCTAAATGGCATCTAGGTTTTCTTCCCTTTATACACTCCTTTCCCTTCTAATAACTAGAATTTACCCTAGGGCTGAAATTTTCAATTTTTACCTAGGGCAAATTTGGAATTCTACCCTTCTCAGGCCCTATATATACCCCCAACCTCTCTTTCGTTCTCTACCTTACCATCTAAAATCAGATCTAAAATGAAAGAAGAGAGCACCGCCACCCAACTTTTCCCCAGTCCTCTACCTCCCTGAAAAAGCTGTGCTTTCTCGGCCCTTGCAGCGCAGTCGCGGCAATCTTGCAGAGTCTGGAGCGCCGTGAAATTTTGCTGCCGTCGCTACTGTCTGTAGATCTTAGATCTACAACTCGATTGCCTGTACCTCCTGTAGATTGCTCTCTGTAATTTGGTTTTGGTTTCCCCCCACGTAATCCGGGGGAGGTTGCGAATTTCTTTCCTATCCTTCATATTTTTCATCATGGCCCCATCCATATTTGCTGAAAAAGATTTTGTTAGATTTTTTAGTGATATTAATGGTTATGGCTACATATTTTTGGATCGAATTTGTGAATGGAATTGGTATGCATTAGTCTATGATAACTTTGACCATGAGGCTTACCATTGTCCCAAGCTTGTCAAGCTTTTCTATACTTTAATTGATCAAGCCTCTATTAACTTTGACACCAACCAATTTATGGTGCACATGCCTACTGGGGACCTTGTTATCACTGTTGATATGTTGGAGGACTACACACATCCCCAGCAACCCGCACCATCGCGACCCCCTGCCCATAATTGACTACATGACAGTCACGGGGGTTCGCTATACCGAACAGGATAGGGGGCTCAAAGCCAGCACTACATTTCGTAACATACATTGTGTTGGATGCTAGATCCAACGCAACATATTTGGGATTGACCATACGATCTCCTTTAATAGGCCGGTGCTACAAATCATTCACGATCTCATGACTAGGCAGCACACTGTTTGCATCAACACAACTATCTTTCACAGTATCATCACCAACTCTATGCACGCACGTGGTGCCAAATACTCGTATTCAGTTTTGATCACTCGTCTGTGTAGAAACTTCTTACCAGATGCGGTCTTTGACTCTTACGATAGAGTATTTGTTGCACCAAAGAGGGCAACAAGTGCTTATAATAGTTGCCTCCATGTGGTCTGGACCCCTAGTGTCCAGCCCAAAGATACCCCGGCCGAGTCCTCTTCGGAGGAACTTTTGGAGGATGATGATGACCCGGCCTTTTGACAGTAGGCCCCCAACTGATTCACGAGCCTTCATGTCTATCATTTGGCGAGGCATGAAAAAGATCTTTATGGGTCAGGTTAGACTGAGGAATCAGGTTGAGGAGCAGGCCACTCACCACGATCGCATCGAGGAGGGTCTGCGGCGTTCGCAGTCGGCCGGACCTAGCACCACCACTGGTTCGAGCCGAAGGAGGGGTGACATCTTTTCTTTACCTATTTCATGCATATATTTTACTTGCATACATTGGGGACAATGCATGAAATAGGTATGGGGGGTAGATACTAACATAGATTTTTTTTAGTTTTTAGGATTTTTTCTAGATTTTCTAGGATTTTCTTAGATTTTTTTCTTATATAAAAAAAGAAAAAAATAATAAAAAAAGAAAAAATATATTTTCTGTGATCCATTTTTGAAAAGAATTAACTTGATTTTAGGAATTAAGAAAATTCTAAACTAGGATTTCTTAATATAAGTCAAAATAAGAAGTATTGTTGGATCTTTAGGTTAAGAAAGAAAATAATAGAAAGATAGATGTACGGTGGGAGAAGGTTCCTTGTAAAATTTCCTTGAATCAAATGAAAGATTACAGCGGATTGACACTCCGACTATAAGAGAGGGAAGATGTTTAGACTTGAATCTCCCCTTTGTTTAATGCTGGGTTCTTGATGTGGCGGTGAAAAGTGAATCTTATTTTTCGTTGACCGGGGTGAACGTCAGGACTTCTTGGGGATCTTCTCTTTGGATGACAGATGGAGTAACACAGCTCCTGTCCATCAGGAATCTCAAAGAGATTATAGACAAAGATTAACTTGTACGCAGCAAGTTACTTGAAGAGTTGAACTCTCTTTCTTTTCGGTGGAAGTCTTGGGGCTTCTACAGCTCGCAAGCGAAATTCTTCTCCAAGAATTATCTGATCAACCGACCGACCCCCTCCCTCTAACAAACGGGGCTATTTATAGAGGTTTCAGGGGTGAACGTGCCCCTAAAAACACTCCATAATGGGGTTTAACTTCCTCCTTATGTGGGCAGTGATTGACCCCATAACGAGGGCAGTTATAACTGAGACGCGGGTTTGGACCCTCGCGTCTTGGTGCTGCAGTGATACTAAGATGCGGGTTTCGGCCCTCGCGTCTTGATGCTACAGTAATGCAGAGACGCGGGTTTCGGCCCTCGCGTCTTGACGCTGCAGTAATGCAGAGACGCGGGTTTCGGCCCTCGCGTCTTGACGCCTCAGTAACGCTGAGACGCGGGTTTTGATCCTCGCGTCTTGATGCTGCTGCGTCTGGAGTTGATGACTTGTCTTTAATGATTTTTTAGACAACCTACAGAAACCCCTCCAAAGTTTTCGATATTCCGCGATTGACCGGGACGGATTTCGAAATACTTTGGACTCTGATTGAATTCGACTTCTCATGATTGGGCTACAATCATTTAAGATGCTCTGAGTCTGATCTTGTCTGGAATATGGTCTTCGTGAGTGTACTGTGAAACCCTTTGAAGCCGCCAGAAATTATCGTAGCGAGTGTCTAGACACACAGTCTAGACCTCCCAGTGCTCGGAGTTTATTGTTGGTGTACTTTGAACCAGGGGTGAACAGTCATCTGCTCATGCCAGTATACTGTTGAACTAAATTGCAGAAGTAAGGACTGTATGCAAGTCCTGTAGACGTAGGGGTCATGTTGTTTTGGAAACATAGTCTTCACTTAGAGTGGGAACGCGTCTGTCAATTTGCTGCAAAGACGCAGTTCTTGTAAGGATGCGTCTTTTGAGATTAAGACGCAGCTTTCGTTCTGTGAACTAGGCGCGACTTTGGCCAAGTTGAAGAGGCGCGATCTTCAGAGGGATGCGATTTTCTATTTGAACACGAATCCGTGTTGGGGCGCATTGCCACGTGTCCAGCAGAATTGAAGGAACATCTCTTTTTTGGCGCGCGAATTTTGCGCTGCATTTAATATGCATGCCATGCGTCAAACGGGGATTAGGCCTCGCGCCAAACACTGCGTATCTCTGGGGATTTCTGTGTCTATAAAAGACAACAGTCTTTCAAGAGTCATCATTAGACTCTTCTTCTTCGTTGAGCCTTTTAGGGTTAAGAAAAGTTTGAAGCTTTGTTCCTTCATTTTTACCATCTTCAACAGTGATCTCACGGTCGAAATGGCGCCCATGACTAAACCCACTTCTTCATGTTCGAGCGCTGTCGCTCCGGAGGTTCAAATGGGTGGTTCTTCTATGCAAGAGGCCCCTATTTCAGGTAGTAAGACCATCTGACTTGGTTTCTGCCATTGAAGGGCTTAAAGAGTTCTTTAATTCGTAAGCCTCTTTTAAATATGAACAGCCAACGCGGGCTCATGCCCGTGTTTGATCTTCAGGCGCGGTTCTTGAGTTGATAGACAAGACGTAGGTTTGACAACCTCTGCTTCTTTCCTTTATCAACTTGAGTCCGTATCTGTTTGTTTAATGCATGGCCTCATTGATCATTGCGTTTTGGACTCAACGCTCAGAATATTTCTAAATGTAGGGAGTTTAGACGCAGACTTCTTACAATTCTTATGCCTTGTAAGATCAGACGCAAGTTTTAATGAATCTTGCATCTGAGTCCAATACTTAGAAACTTTTCTAAGTCCTGGATTTTAAAATGTGGGCTTCATGCTAGCCTCGCATTCTTTGAATCTGGACATAGATTTTGATGATCTCCGCATCTGGATTCATTCCTACGTTTGAGTTTCAAACACTTAACCATTTTCTTTCAGATTTCTGATCAAGTGTTGTTCTCTTTGCAGTACGATATTCCTCCAACCCTTTGTCCAAGAAGTGCCACTTTGGGCATGTAGGCGGCGTTGATCATAACCTGACCTTTGTGCTGTAGAAAACTGCTCCTGTGACTACTGGCAAGTCGAAGGAGCGAAAGGAGAAGATCTCCAAGGCCAGTATGGTGACCCTCCGGGAGATTATCTCTGACGGAGTGTTTGAGACGGATTCTCGCACTCCATTACAGAAGCCTGTCTTCTTTTTTGGTGATGACATCGACGAGGAAGATAGGATTTTGCACGACGGCGATTATAAGTGGCTCCGTCAGATAGGGGATAGGAGGTTCTTTCTTCCCAATATGGAGAGGATGTATCCCCTATCTTATCTTTAGCATATGTCTGTTCACCGTGCGATGGACTGGGATCTTTCCCGATTTGTCTTCGGTGTCTCGCTTGGCAAACTAGGTGCCAAAGAAGTATATTCTGCCGGCCATGGGAAAAAGGTCTTTAGTTTATTCCCTAGATTGGTCAGATCTGAATATCCAAGAGGAGAGACCCCTCAGCTCGGCACCACCTTCATCAATCAGTTCATGAAGGTTAGGGGTGATTTTCCCGTCGATTTCCGCCTGCTCGGGTGGATTCATTCTTCCAATAGATCCTAGTGGGGCAGGATGGTCGGATTTGTCCTTGTCGAGCTTGGAGCTCTGCTGGAACAGGTGGAGTTGTACCACTCGGTTAGGGCTGTGCAATATGGCCTCCCATAAAGCTCCCATAATTTCATGGCATCCTGGAGCACTATAATCCTTTGACGGTTTTTACTTCAGTCGAGAGATGGGGCTCGCTCTTCATGAGTTGTATGAAGTCTCAGGGTTGTTATGGGAGATGCCCCTTATGAAGAATACGTTCTAACTTCTGAAGAACTTCATCTCTTGAAGAAGGAGAACCCTCAAGTATACGAGACATACTGGGAAGTGTTGTGTCACTTCCACATCTGCGGCCAAATAACCTCCTGGAGAATCAGGGGTGTTAAGCAGATGTCCTGGGCAAGTTACCTATTCAATGATATAAATGAGAAAGACAGCCCAGTAACCAGCCTGGCTCCTAGTACTGACGAAGAAATTGCTGAGAGGATTAATGCCTCTGCAAGCTTTTACACCACGGAGTCAAATGAGGATACTTTCAAACCTGACACAGTCTTTGAAAGTTTTCATCATCAAGCCTGAGTTCCCATTTCTGACCGGCGCTATTGGCGAGCTTTCTTATGCTATGACTGAAGCGTTGTGTGGTGCCAACATTGCCATATGAAGTAATTATCGCTGATGTGGTGTACCTGACAGTTTTGCTGGCCTATGGAAAGTCTATCGCCCTTCTCCCAGCCATGGTGGCTGGAATTCAAAGCGGATTATGGGCTCTGGTTAAATGCCTGTGCCAGTGGAAGCCGTTGTCGACTCTAAGGGTAGACCAGAGGTTGACTTGGAGGGAAGGCCAAGAGTAAAGACCCCTGACCCCAGGATCGAGCTTCCATATACGTACTTGATGGCCGGTATGTTATGCACTGCCTTCCACTGATGACGGCGGTGCCTCTGTCTGAGGGGTTTGTCCCTTTTATGCAGAAGTTGAAGAATTCGAGCTGGTCCAACTACTATATGTTCTTCGTTCGGAAATGTATTCTGAATGCTTGGAACTATCAGCTCGACCGTTGCTTCCCTGAGATTACTGGTGCATCTTATGGGGATAAATTTTCCAATCTTACGGGACCAGATGACTTCACAAGACTGCCATCGGGAGTCTTCTGGTGGCTGATTAATATTCGGCCTGGGTATCTACTTTTCCGACAAGGGAATTCATGTACGATCGAGCCTTACATGCCGAGTCGTTTTGCTCGACAGTTCGGCTATGATCAACTGTACGTCGGTAATCCCAATGCTGACCTCTCCTTCAGTGGGAACTTGTTTGAAGGTGCTCGGGCATGGTATTATAGTGTGGATGGAGGGACAAAAGCTGTTTTCAGCTTGCCTCACAAGACGCCCAACTGTTATACTAGCCTTAGCTTCTATACTTGGTATTCCCTGGCTAGCAAGATGCCTGGTTTCTCAATAAATATCTCATGCATTAAGAGCATCAAGGCATCTTATAAGGACAAATTGGAGTCCAACAAATGCGCGCGGGGTATGAGGAATACCGGGCAGCCGAAAAAGAAGCAGGAGGGGAAACAGGGCAGGATTGAGAGCAGCAACACCCAAGGAGCAACCCATTAAAAAGAGTCAGCAGGCTGTGTCTAAACGTTCCCATGGCTCTACTTCCAAGGGTGAGCCTATCCCGAAGAAGGCTAGGAGAGAACCGGGGGCTGAAGCTTCAATGCCCGAGGTAGTCCCTTCTGGTGTTGAGGGGCAGATGAAGGAAGAGGAAGAGGAAGAGGAGATCCCCCTTCTTCGTTCTCGCGGACTACGCAGTAGGGGCCCCGTGATCTTAGAAGAAGGGGAGCTTGCAGGTGAACCCGTCATGGCTGAGGAGGCTGAGCGACTCGAAGTTGACCTGGTGGGAAAGGATGATATTGAGATTCCAGGGGTCTCAACTCAGCCAGGGTCTTCTTCAGTTCAAGAGAGAAGGGATGAGGTGCAATAGCCTGGGTCTCCTAATGTATTGATACCCAGCTCGCGGGTTGTCGATCCCAGCCCTACTACTGGGGCACTTGATGGTAAGGTCTCGATCGCTGAGACCTCCTGTGGTGAACTGTCGTCTTCATCGTCTGAAGTGCATGGATATTATTCTGGCGATGAAGTCGATTTTGGCGATGAACCCGCTCTTCCAGATACGAACAAATTCTCGCATATTTCGGAGGAAGAGATATAAGGGTGTAACCCTGTGACGGTTTCACCAATAGCAACGATCGCTGCTACCGAAGGTACTCTCCTTGTCTTTTTGAACCGGCTTCTCCTTTAGCTAGGGAAGGGTTCTGACATTTCTTTTGACTTTGTGCTATAGGGCTGGCTGTCGACAGTGAAGCTACAACTTCCTCTCAGATTGAGGAAATGATACAAGAGTTGGCCCAGCAGGAGGGCCTTGAGGCTCCTATTACCGGGATGCGTCAAGAAAGTGCGACCGTCGAGGTCGGGGAGGCCTTAACACCACATGACCTATCCAAGAACATGCCATCTTCAGACCCTCAACTTGGTAAGAGAATATTGACGCATTGAATATTCTCCTTTTTATTATCATGGCTGATGTTTTGGTGGTTACAGAGAGCACTGGAGGAGCTCAAGCAGAGAATCCTGCGGCAAGCATTGACGCAGAAGGTAGTACAACTCAAACCTTGATCGGGGAACCTGATGTCGTAAAGTTTGCTGCTACCCCTGTTGCAGTGGAGGCTGCTACGATAATAACCGCCCTAGAGGTATCGACAACTATCTTAGCACCTAACGAACCTATCATCGGCTTCACTCCTGCACCGATTCCCGTTTCTCGTCCTGTCATGGAAAGGGGGTCGGGGAGTACATCCGCAGAGTTCTCTCCAGTTAATGACATCATGGAAGAGTTAGCAATCAAATGGTGCAACAATTTTTTATTTCCATGAGATCTTGTATTGACCTCATCCTTTCTGGGGGCAGCTCTTTCGAGTTTGCCCGAATACTCTCGAAAATCAGATCGAGAATATTGTCCATACTGGAAGTCCTTCGCAGGCTAGGGCATGCCTGATGCTGGTGGAGCAACTGGGGAGCCACCTGAAGGAGCTCAAGACTCTGAAGAACGCTGGCTCAGTAGACGAGGCTCGAATAACCCTGAATAAGCTTCTTGCCGCTCAAGAATATGAGCGAAAGGATATGGAGGAACATATAGCTGAAGAGACCCGCCACCTCCAGCATTTTCAGGCTGACCACCAAAGATTGATTGGCGATTCCAAGGAATCTGAAATCGTCATACAAAGTGCAGAGTACGTTATTGCCACTGCTCGAGCTACCATAGCCAGGGCACAAGCCTTGATTGAGATCAATGAGCAGAAACTTGTCGATGCTAGAAAAAGCTGGAGGAGCTGGAAAATGTTAGAACGCAGGTTGAAGAAAGCCTCTCTGTTCATTCTTCCAGGTTGGAGTCTCTTCAAGCGCAACTGGCTGCGAAGAGATTTTTGTCTGAGGAGAAGCTGCGGGTCCAAGCTCTGATGGAGGCTGAGAAGGCACGTCAGCACGAGATGTATCGTCTCCGAGAACAAATCCGTTCTTTGGCGAAATAAGATTATTAGCCTCCCTTTTTTTTATTAAAAAGAACACTCTACTTGTCAAGAGTGTCTGTATTACTTTTACTATTTTTGAATCAAATAATAAAAGTCTTCAGAATTTTGCTCCATTTCAAGTTTTTTTTTGCTCGCTGTAGATGAACTCAATTTCATAACCCCAGCCTTTGACTGTAGTCTTTCGTCGGCCATGAATAATAAACTCAGGCTGAACTGAGTTCTTGAGAGAAACGCGGTTCTGATTTATAATGGAGACGCAGTTCTGGGAAACGCGACTCTGACCCGCTAATGGAGACGCCGTGAAGATGCACGAAATCTCCTTTTTGATAAAGATGCGGCTCTGATTATGGAAGGACGCGGATCCCTGGACGCGGCCCTTAATTCTGTCAGGATGCAGAATTCAGGATGTAGTGGGGACGCGGTCTTAGGCTCCTCACGACTGACGCATGGATCTCAGCTAGTTGACGGGGACGCGACACTGGCTCAGTAGAGACACGTCTCTGGACCCTTGGTAAGGCGCAAACTCATGCTGTATTGAATTTATGATAAAAATACAACTGTCATCTCGCAATGGAGACGCAGTACTGAGTTCATAGGCCTTCTCTGTTGGGGACGCAAGCTTCGGAACGCAGCTTTCAATTTGATGCGGATTCAGGATCCAATTCGCTGAGGAGACGTGGCTCTTTATCGCTCTCAAAAACGCGATAGAAAGTCTCTTAGTAGAAATGAAAGGAACCCAGCCTTTGGGTTTATGACGGGACGCGAATTTTAGGACACGACCATTGAGTCTGTACTTGACGCGACCTCCCTGTTGGCCCAATGGCCTTCCACTCTAGTTTTGATGATGATCAACACTCATGTAGTTATGTTTACTAATATTCTTGTGTTTCTAAGTTTCAGATCATTAACAGGATATTAGTTGGTGATTAGCTTCAACAAGATGATTAGAAGCTATTCATGATGATTCCGGTGCCAAAGCTTAAAGATCATACCTTTGCACTTGGAGAATCACGGAGTTTTGGAGCAAGTCTACTTGAAGATGAAGATCGTCAAGAAGACTTAGGTATCTAGTTTAGAGTTTGTGTTTTAGATCCATATTTGTAAAGCTTAGTTTAGTTGATATGCTCAAGTGCACAAATCACACACGTTTTATGATTGAGTTTTGGTTTTCATGAATAGTTTATCAAAACAAGTTTAAATTGATATATGTATAGTTGCTTCATTCTATACATACATGCTTTAAACTTGCTAGACAAACTTATTTTGACTATCCTATTCATGTTTGGAAAAATCAAGTTTGATAAAAATACAAGTTTTGTTTTTGATAAAATTGGCAAGACACAAAAATGAATTGATATGATTGATATATGTCTTGAAATTTTTATCACAAGTTTGGTTATCAAAGTAAAATGATAAAACAAGTTTTAGAAAAACATATTTTTAGAAAAACAGTTTTATTGTGATTAAAACTATTTTTTAGATTTACTGTGATTTTATGGGATTTTTATTGAGTGAAAAGACCTATTTTCAAATCCGTATCTGTGCAGATCTGCACTGTGCCTGCCAGGCCAGTTCGGTCGACCGGACCAGTCGACCGCACCAAGTGGCCGGTCGACCGGGTCGGTCGACCGATGTGCACAGACGTGCACGCTGGCTACACATTGTAGTCGGTCGACCGGACCGGTCGACCGAGTTGAGAGTTCAACTCTCAGGATGTTTCGGTCGACCGGGCCGGTCGACCGCTAGTGCTCAACGGTCACTTTTCTGACCGTTGGCGGTCGACCGGGCCGGTCGACCGACGCCTGTCAGAGCTGCCAGCTCAGCTCTAACGGCTAGTTTTCTGTTTGGCCTATATAAACTCCATCTCTTTGGGGATTTTGGCCAAGTTTTTTAAGAGAAAAAATACTGGTTTTCTGAGGTGTTTAAAAGAGTTTTAAAAAGAGTTTGTGGGGTTTAAAACTTCTCATCTTTATTTGTTTTGGGTTTTTGGAAAATCAAAGAAAACTAGGTTTGGGATTTTGATTTGGTATTTCATTTTCTATCATATACAAGAGATTTCCCAAGTAGTTTTTCTTTGTTGCTTGTTTCCAAAAACACTTTGATTCCACACTTGAGCTATCTTCTATCCTAAACTATTAGGATCTTGTTTTTGTGGAAAAAGATAAGAGAAAAGAAAAAGAAGAGAGATTGTGTTTGTGGTCTTTGTAACCACTTATTGTAAACCCTCCTTTATTTGTTGTATCCCTCTTCGGTAGAGGTGATCGGAGTGGTATTGGTTTGCTCCCTCTTCGGTAGAGGTGGAGTTTGGTTGTGAACCTCTTCGGTAGAGGTGTGTGGATTGATTGTTGTTGGTTGTTGGCCTCGGTGGAGGTTGTTGTATTGAGAGAGGAGTTAGGTACTCCTAGAGTTGTAAGAAATCCTCTTCGGTAGAGGTTCCCTCGGTGGGAGTTGAGATAGTGGAAATCCTACACGGTGGTGTAGGCGGGGATGTAGAGCAAGGTGCTCGAACCTCGAAACAAATCTTGGTGTTTGCGTATTGATCCATTGTCTCTCTAACTCTCTCTCATTTATATTGTGCAAAGCATCATACTTCATATCATCATATCATATTTGCTTGTGTTGAGCATAACTCATATTGCCATATCATATTGCTTGTGTTGCCTTGCATTATTTCATATTGCTATATCCTTTATTGCTTGGCTTGATTGTGTGTGCACATTGCTTGGATTGCTTGTGTGTGTGTGCCTAACTTATACTCATCCAACAAGAGCTTCACATAGCACCTCAACCCATTTCAAGGGGAATCAAGGGGAGTTAGTCCAGAGCCTCGCAAGGGGAATTCGGCTACACTTGTTGTATTGTATTAGTTTGTGCATAATTTGCATTAGCTTCCGCATTTAGCGCACTTAGTTTGCATTGAGTTTCTTAGATTAGCAATTACACCTATTCACCCCCCCTCTAGGTGTTTTTCAATTGGTATCAGAGCTAGTGCTCCTGATATTTAGGCTTAACATCCTAGGAGTGAGATCCATTTGCTTGCTAATCTCATTTGCATTTGCTTGTTTGCACACATCTAGTTTATATCATGGACTTCATGACCCCACCTAGCTATAATCCTTCCAACATTGACATTTGGAAGTATAGGATGTCCATGTACCTAAAGACCCTAGGTTTGCATGTCTTCCTTGCCGCCACCAAGAGATGTTATCTTGGTGATGGTAATCATATAGGGGCCAATGCACAAGCCCTCGAGGCCATTAGAAGCACTTTACCTAAAGATTATCTTTTATGTGTTTCTAACTTTGATTCCGCTTTTGTAGTGTGGAACAAATTGACAACCACCAACACCTCCAAGCTTCAAGTCCAAATCCAACTATAAGAGGAATCTAGTGGAGAATCCGAACCACAACAATGCTACATGGTCCAAGGGAATGACTCCCTTGAGGTACAATCGGAAACTCAACTAGATAGTAATGATTGTGCTAGTTCTTCAAATGATTTTGTTGATCCCCATGCTTTAAATGAAGAACTATCTATTGTTTGTGAAAAACTAATAGAAAAATATAACTTGTTGAAAAAGAAGAGTCTAGGCATTAATAATGAAAATAAAAATTGATTGCTAGACTTGATGTTATTTTGCAAGAGAAAGAGGAGATTGCTAATGAAAGGGATTCATTAAAATCTCAACTTGGTCTTGCACTTAAAGAAAATGAGTTTTTGAAAAATAAAAATGATTGCCATGTTCTTTTGAAGAAAAATGAAAACTTGTCTTCAAAAATTGATTTTGTTTTAAAAGAGAATGTTGATTTGAAAAATAAAATTATTTCTATTTCAAATGATTTAAATGTGTGTTTAAAGAAAAACATTGTTTTGCAAAATAAGATGGATGCACATGTTTGCCATGCTAGTGTAGCTTCTTCATCTAGTCTACCCAATGCATGTACCTCTTCTTCTAAGATTAATGATGATATTTGTATGCTAAAGAAGAGAGTAGATTGTTTGGGCTCCACTATGAGCCAATGTGCTAAGAACCATACACGCTTGGAATCCTTGGTTCGAAAGAAACAAGTTCCATCTTCTATGCATGCACACCCTCCACGGCATACACATGCTCCTCACGAACACCATCACACCATGTATGCTCATGTGTACACATGTACACATTGTGGTCGAAAAGGCCATCTTGCTAAATTTTGCTATGATCGTTTACATGTTGAAAATTTAGCAAAGAATTTTGTTTGGGTTAGAGAAGGGACTAACCCCCATGGACCCAAAAGAGTATGGGTACCAAAGACCACCACCCCTAAAGTTTTTGATGTAGGTGTGGGCTCTCACATGACGTGAGAGTGTTAGCACCTTGGAGTGGATGCGTTCCGGACTTCATGGAAATCAAAATGGGCATCACTTTCAAGGGAAGATTTGGTGGAGATGACCACCACGTTTTGGAGACAAGGAGAGTTGCTTCTTCGGTTTTGGTAACAATTCTTTACTTCCATTATTATGTTTACATGCTTTCCACTTCATTGTTTATAGCATGTTTTGATAGTTTATAGCATTTTTTTTTTTGATGTCTATGGATTAGTATGTTCATTCCATGTTTATTAGATCCTTGACATACATGTATAGTATTTGAGACACACATGCTTATTTGAATCATACTTAGTGTTCTCACTTTTGTTTAAGCTATAGTGTACATCATGAATCTAATACATGTGAATTTACATAGTAATCATGTTTTAGCTTATCATGATGACTTTTATATTTGTTTTGATGCTTAATGTTTTGAATATATGTTTAAGTGTTAGTTTTCATTAAGACTAGTTATATACTTGTACATAGAGTGGGCTACAAATAAATCTATATATAGTTGGAATTGAATGCTTATTTGAACCCATTAGATGTGCTAGTATAGTCTAGTTTTGATGATTCATACATTTCTAACTTGTATTCCATTTTGGATTTGTTTTATGAGTTTTCACTTAATGTATATGTGTATTATTGTCAAACTTTAAGATATACATGTATACCCTTTGAGTCATTTGCCTTTCATGCAAATCTATATATGGACTCAATTGTGTTTAGGGATATGTATGTATACTTCATGTTTGACAATTCATACATATACCTTGAAATGAAATTTGTTGTGATGAAAATTTAGTTTTTCATGTTTCATATTTATGTTTAACTTCATGTATATGTCCATCTAGTTCGAACTAATCTTATACATATACATCCTTTTGAGCCACGTGCCTTCATGCATATATTTGTGAACTCGTTATGTTTTGGATATGTATGTATATTTTAGCTTGTATTAGACATACATATGCCTTGAAGATTAAATAAGTAGTTTTATATGATTTTTCATGTTTTTGATGGAATTATGTTTTAAGGAATAATTGAGCTTAATGAAATATTTTTCATGATTATGATCTTCACATATTATTTGTACGCTCATATCTATTGCTCATGTTTTGTTTCTCATGAGTTATGCTTTATTAGTTAGAGTGATGATTATCATGTGAATTTCATTTTTGTTATTCCTTACTTGAAGGATTTCGTACTAGTTAACAAGTTTCCATTAAACTAGTTGCGATGTTCTTCAATTTGGTAGTGATTTTCAAACTAAGCTATAATTTTCAAATCTATTTTGAAAACCCCTACCTTCTAAGGGCGGTAGGATGGGAGATCATGTTCATGTATGCCCTAAATTGAAAATCTTTAAAACTTGAATTATGATTGGGTGGTAGATAATATGATGTATACACTTGAACTTATTGTTATGTCAATTGGTATCATTGAACTCTTTCAATGGTATCATTTTGATCTTCTTGTATACTCATATATGTTTTGTATGTATGTATGCTTTAAATTCCAAGTATATCAATTTCTATTGGTATCTATCTTTCATACATATATATGTTTGTGTTTATGCTAGTGCTTGAGTTTCAATTTTGTTTAAATAGACTACTTTTAAATTGTTATCAAGACTATGCATGTCTTTAGTTGTTTTTCATAAAGGGGGAGAAAATTTGATTTTGTACTTCAATGGTATTTGTACTCCCACTCTTTATATTAAAAGTTGTTATTTTGAACATATGATATCAACATCAAATTTGTTTATATGTTTTTTAAAATAAAATATACTCTTACAATTGGTATCAAAATTTGTGTTTAGACATTCAAAATTTGTTATGTTGTTTTACAATGGTAATTTGTTATGTTTAATTACAATTGGTATTTTCAAAATTTTGTTTAAAGAAAATATTCAAAGTTTTGATTTGTATTTCCTATATGCAAGGAGAGCTTAACATCTCTCTTACATATAGATTCATGTTGAGTATTTATAAATTGAGGAGCTTGACAACTCTTCTTTATATGATATACGTGTGTAGGGGGAGCTTCACATCTCCTCTTATGCATTACATAATATGTGTTATGTGAATTGGGGCTTGTCATCCCTTCTTCATGTAATGCATATGTGTAGGGAAGCTAACTTAGCGTCTTCCTCTTCATGAATGTATATAGCATATAACATATATTGATTCTTGTTTATTGGTATCACGATGCTTCATTGACATATTTTTAATTGATATCATGTTGAAGTCACCCTTATTGATTTTTTTTGTTTTAGACAAAAAGGGGGAGAGAGCATTGTTTGCATTGTTTTGATTGACAAAAAGGGGGAGAAAGATTTTTACCCCTCATTTTATCTATGGTTTGATTACCCCTTTGTTGATGATTGACAAAGGGGGAGAAAGATTATGAAGTTTTTATATGCATATATTATGTTTTAATATTATGTTTAATCTCAAGAATATTAAGTTTATTTGATTTATAGAGTTTGCTTTGTAATTGGTATCTAGAGCTTATTTTGTTTTGAATATTTCATTTGATATCTAGAAACAATTATTGTTTATGCATATGCATGTTCATGTTTAATATTCATTGCATATATTTATTGTTTTATCCCTATGCATGAGTAAGGGGAGCTTCTTTGAAGCTTAACTTTAATCCATGCATATATAACTCCATGAGTTTGTCATCATCAAAAAGGGGGAGATTGTTGGCCCAATGGCCTTCCACTCTAGTTTTGATGATGATCAACACTCATGTAGTTATGTTTACTAATATTCTTGTGTTTCTAAGTTTCAGATCATTAACAGGATATTAGTTGGTGATTAGCTTCAACAAGATGATTAGAAGCTATTCATGATGATTCCGGTGCCAAAGCTTAAAGATCATACCTTTGCACTTGGAGAATCACGGAGTTTTGGAGCAAGTCTACTTGAAGATGAAGATCGTCAAGAAGACTTAGGTATCTAGTTTAGAGTTTGTGTTTTAGATCCATATTTGTAAAGCTTAGTTTAGTTGATATGCTCAAGTGCACAAATCACACACGTTTTATGATTGAGTTTTGGTTTTCATGAATAGTTTATCAAAACAAGTTTAAATTGATATATGTATAGTTGCTTCATTCTATACATACATGCTTTAAACTTGCTAGACAAACTTATTTTGACTATCCTATTTATGTTTTGGAAAAATCAAGTTTGATAAAAATACAAGTTTTGTTTTTGATAAAATTGGCAAGACACAAAAATGAATTGATATGATTGATATATGTCTTGAAATTTTTATCACAAGTTTGGTTATCAAAGTAAAATGATAAAACAAGTTTTAGAAAAACATATTTTTAGAAAAACAGTTTTTATTGTGATTAAAATTTTTTTAGATTTACTGTGATTTTATGGGATTTTTATTGAGTGAAAAGACCTATTTCAAATCCCGTATCTGTGCAGATCTGCACTGTGCCTGCCAGGCCAGTTCGGTCGACCGGACCAGTCGACCGCACCAAGTGGCGGTCGACCGGGTCGGTCGACCGATGTGCACAGACGTGCACGCTGGCTACACATTGTAGTCGGTCGACCGGACCGGTCGACCGAGTTGAGAGTTCAACTCTCAGGATGTTTCGGTCGACCGGACCGGTCGACCGCTAGTGCCCAACGGTCACTTTTCTGACCGTTGGCGGTCGACCGGGCCGATCGACCGACGCCTGTCAGAGCTGCCAGCTCAGCTCTAACGGCTAGTTTTCTGTTGGCCTATATAAACTCCATCTCTTGGGGATTTGGCCAAGTTTTTTAAGAGAAAAATACTGGTTTTCTGAGGTGTTTAAAAGAGTTTTAAAAGAGTTTGTGGGGTTTAAAACTTCTCATCTTTATTTGTTTTGGGTTTTTAGAAAATCAAAGAAAACTAGGTTTTGGGATTTTGATTTGGTATTTCATTTCTATCATATACAAGAGATTTCCAAGTAGTTTTTCTTTGTTGCTTGTTTCCAAAAACACTTTGATTCCACACTTGAGCTATCTTCTATCCTAAACTATTAGGATCTTGTTTTTGTGGAAAAAGATAAGAGAAAAGAAAAAACAAAGAGAGATTGTGTTTGTGGTCTTTGTAACCACTTATTGTAAACCCTCCTTTATTTGTTGTATCCCTCTTCGGTAGAGGTGATCGGAGTGGTATTGTTTGCTCCCTCTTCGGTAGAGGTGGAGTTTGGTTGTGAGCCTCTTCGTAGAGGTGTGTGGATTGATTGTTGTTGGTTGTTGGCCTCGGTGGAGGTTGTTGTATTGAGAGAGGAGTTAGGTACTCCTAGAGTTGTAAGAAATCCTCTTTGGTAGAGGTTCCCTCGGTGGGAGTTGAGATAGTGGAAATCCTACACGGTGGTGTAGGCGGGGATGTAGAGCAAGGTGCTCGAACCTCGAAACAAATCTTGGTGTTTGCGTATTGATCCATTGTCTCTCTAACTCTCTCTCATTATATTGTGCAAAGCATCATACTTCATATCATCATATCATATTTGCTTGTGTTGAGCATAACTCATATTGCCATATCATATTGCTTGTGTTGCCTTGCATTATTTCATATTGCTATATCCTTTATTGCTTGGCTTGATTGTGTGTGCACATTGCTTGGATTGCTTGTGTGTGTGTGCCTAACTTATACTCATCCAACAAGAGCTTCACATAGCACCTCAACCCATTTCAAGGGGAATCAAGGGGAGTTAGTCCAGAGCCTCGCAAGGGGAATTCGGCTACACTTGTTGTATTGTATTAGTTTGTGCATAATTTGCATTAGCTCCGCATTTAGCGCACTTAGTTTGCATTGAGTTTCTTAGATTAGCAATTACACCTATTCACCCCCCCTCTAGGTGTTTTTTCACTCCCAAGTGTCGCATGCGACCCATTTTAATGATCTGGTTGGACCTTTAAATGCCAAGTTAGTGTTGACGATGGGGTTTTGCGTCCTCGATGTTTCCCGAAGCGACAATTGGGCTTTGGCATTAATATCTTTAAATGCCAAGTCGGCGTTGACGATTGGGGACTTGCGTCCTGACATTTCCAAAACGACAATCCATGCGTCAGTTCTTCATTGGGCTTTGGCATTAATATCTTTTAAATGCCACGCCGGCATTGATGATTGGGACTTGCGTCCTTGACGTTTCCGAAACGGCAATCCACGCGTCAGCTCTTTATTGGGCTTTGACGTACGTGCGGGAATTAAGGCCGATGGCTCTGATTTGTACGCCATTAATCACAGGCCTTACGGGTTTCCTATAAATAGGCCTCGCCTTCTTAACAGTCCATTGCTCAGACTGTTTCCCCTTGAGAGCAGGCGCTCTGAGGGACTTCATCTTCTTCCTTCAACGGGATTTGCCCCCATGGACAGCGAAGACCCAAAGTTTTTATGCTTTTCTTTAATCTTTTCTGAAGATTATTACTGTCAAGTGATTTCAAGATCAAAAATCGTCCCTCGAGTACCTTTTATATCCGCGCCTTGATGCAGAAAGTTCAACCTTTAAAGGGTTATTCTGCGGGTAGGAATTACTTGTCCATTATGAAATACTCAGCCAAATGAGTTTCAGTTTTGCTGTCCCTTGAAGAGATTCACCTTCTTGACCTTCTCTTGAAGCCTGACTGGTGCGCTCATTATTTGAAAGTTACGCCTTTTAGACTTCTTGATGAAGCGCGAGTTGATTGAGTCTGAACTCTAACTTAAAGTCCATTGGACGCAAGTGTGATGAACTCTGTACCTGGACTGTGAGACGCGAGCTTTGCATATAGAGCTCGCGTTTGAGGTGGTTGACTTCAAAGAACTTTAATTCTGGTCAAGGGCTTCAGACTTGGATGCAGCAGCAACCCTTGTTTCTCGAACAAGGATGTGGCAATTTTCGTGTCTGGTTCCCTTTGCGTCAATATTTTGGACGCGGGTCTACACTTGACCGTGTTCAGATCTGTGTGCATCTAGAATCCACAACTTTGATCACGTCTGTTTCTGTCGCAACAGGACTTTGACTTTCTGCGCGGGTCATCCCTGCGTCTGAAGTCTACAGCTATAGCCGCGTCTGTTCTTCAATCTTTCTATTTCAGGATTCTAACCTTCTGGTTTTTACTCCTCGCAGGTAGCCTTAATCATCCTTTCGCATATTCGCTGGGACCTTGGGAGAATATATCGGCCAGCGAAACTGTTCGATGGTCGACAATTGGAGGAGAAGTCACGGATCCTGTTTATGGGAGACGAGGATTTGCGCGACGGATGGCATCCATCAAGACCTCATTGGACATAATGCACCGCCAGTACCCTCGGGCTCGTCATGGTCACAGTGGGTATGGCGGGGATATGGTGGTGGGTATGGTCCTCTTACAGGTCACTGGAAAGAGGACGTCACCTGTAAGGTCTTGGATTCTCCCTTCACCAGTCTTACCCCAGAAGTGACATCGACGAAAAATCCATGCTCATTGGATGACTTTCTGGTGGTAGAGATGTTCATCAATGAAGGGTTATGACCTATATCAGTTGGTCGGGCGGAAATCAGAAGGCTTTGCTGCATTTCGACCTCAAGAAACACCATTGTTCTCATCCAACGATGGACTCCTTCGATGTTTACGTCATGCATCATGATGTAATCAACATCCGATCGTCACGACATTGCTCGGCCCTTCTTTGGCGCTCTTCTGAACATCTTGTATTGGGAGTAGTGAGACTACTTTAAGGAGTGAGTGCAACCTTTTACTGAGAGAGAGGACTTCTTTGTACTCCTTTATTGTAACACTCAATCTTATTGTATAAGAGAGCGTCTTGTATCACTTAATATGTCTGGACATAAATAAAAGTGACACTTTTTTTCTTTTTCCTTTTTGTCTCCTTCCATTGTCTTGAATTCCCTTTTTGTATTGAAAATCAGACGAAATGGAAGTAAAAAGATTTTTGACTTGCTAAAAATATGATAATACTCCTAACGAGTCAGAGTCTGTAGGAAAATCCTGTTTCAGGAAATTCAATAATGCTGTCAGAGTGTAATATTAACTTGACAGAGGTAAGATAATTCTCGTCGACCTGCCAATCTATAAATGAGAATGACAAGTGAAATTTGTATCCCCAGGGAGGATGAGTTTTCATTAGAGGTTTGGTGTTAACTTGACTAAGACTCAGTTGCAGATTAATGAAAACACTATTAATGGTGTAATGTTAACCTAACAATATTTTTAAGTGGACTTGTTATTCTGTTGACGAGAATAACAAGTGAGACTAGACTCACGGGGAATCTAGGAGGACTTTTTCCGTTAGAGGTGTGATATTAACTTAACGGGTTGAAATAGTCTTGTCAGAAGTGTGATGTTAACTCGACAAGGGTGTGAGTCAGAGGTGTGATATTAACTTAACTCAAGAGTGTTCCAGCTTCGTTTGGGAAAACTGAAAGTGTCACTGTCATAGGTGTGATGTTTAACTTGACAGTGAGGGTAATACTAGAGGTATAATTTTGAACTTGGTATTGGTCAACTCGACTTTGACAAGGAAGTCCGAGGGAAAGTCATGGCCATATATGTATTGTTGAACTTAGCAATAACCTGGATGCTAGAGGTGTAATATTAAACTTAGCATCGCTCATTTCAGCTTCGATATGGAAGTCTGAGGGAAAGTGACTGTCAGAGGTTTAGTATTGAACTTGGCAGCAACTCAATCACTGTTAGAAGTGTAATGTGAAACTTAACAGTAATTTGTCAGAGGTGTGATATTAACCTGATAGAAATTGGCTCGAGATAGGAGCAATTTGAGGACCCATTGTTCTATTGATGAGAAGTGACAGGCAGAATTTGAAATGTCAGAGGTGTAATGTTAAACTTGATATTGAATTGATTTGCAATACAAGCAATTTTGAAGACTTATCATTCTATTGATGAGAATTGACAAGTGAAGTTGGAAATATCAGAGGTGTAGTGTTAACTTGACAAATCAGAAGACCTGCTACTTCATATAGAGAGTTGAGACAAGTAAGATTTACACTTACTAGGGAGTATTGAAAATTTTCATTGCCAAAGGTATAATGTTAACGTAGCAGTGACTGTATTCTATGGACCTACCATTCCATGTATGAGAATTAGTAGGAGATTTGGAGGAGGGCATGGACCAAGTCCACTTAGGATTTTTAGCAAACCCTCAGATATCAACGGATTTGGTGTGCCTTACCAACTACCGTTTGAGTTGGGCTAGCCATGCTATTCCCCTCAGCATGATGAGTTGTCGAAGATTTTTGTTGGGCTTAGAAGCCAACATTTTCCTCTGTCCTTAGCCGCCAGAGGCATCGGACGTTAATGAAGGTAGAAATACCAAAACCCAAGTTTCATCTTTTGTTTCAAGATTTACATCATACATCATGGTGCAGTCAGTGCTCGGTTAGCTTGTCATTGATCTATCGTGATGTGACCTAATAAAGGAAAGAACTTTTCTTGAATCTGAAGCTTTGATCAGAGGTGTAATATTAACTTGATCAGAGAAAAAGTACTACTAAGGATAGTACTTCTTCAGAAATCGGCCGTTGATCGGCATCATGAGTGTATCACCGTTTGAAGTTATGAGGCGATATGCTCCATTTGAGTAGACTATTCTACTATAAATGGTCCTTCCCATTTGGGCTGAAATTTTCCTTTTGTCTTATATATCATCACCATAGGTCTTCTGACGGCTAAGACAAGGTCACCTTTCTTGAAAGTTCGCGCCTTAACTTTCTTGTTGAAGGCTCTGTGTAATCTGGGCTTGGTAAAGCTCGATTTGTTGTTGGGCCTGCAGACGTTTATCATCTAAGGCTTCTAATTCTTAGAGTCGCAGTCGATGCTTCTCCTCCTTTGTCATCTCTGCTGTCAAGGCGACGCGTAGAGATGGAATTTAGATTTCTAGTAGAAGCACGACTTCACACCCATATACTAAAGAAATGGTGTAGCTTTAGTTGGGGTTCGAACAGTTGTGCGATAGGCCCATAAGCATTCACCTAACTTGTCGTCCCAGTCACGCTGACTTTTCGAAATGAATTTCTTAAGAAGCTTGCCAATGGTCTTGTTGAAAGCTTCTGCGAGACCATTAGCGGCAGGGTAGTATACCGTTGAGGACACACTCTGAATTCTGAACTTAGCGCAGAACCTCTGGAAAGCCTGACTGACGAACTGGGGTCCATTATCATGGACGATTCGTCGAGATACACCAAAGTGGTAAATGACATGATGTTTAACGAATTTGATCACATCAGATGACTTTACCTCTTTCAACGGAATGGCCTCAGCCATTTAGAGAAGTAATCGGTTATGGCTAAAATGAACCGATGTCCTTTTAATGACGGTGGACTGATGGGGCCAACTACGTACATGCCCCAGATCTCGAATGGCAGGTAGAAGTTGTAGATGAAGGTACCCTGGTGCTTGATGGATAAAATCACCATGCACTTCGCAGGCGTGACATCTTTTGGCATAAGTGATAGCGTCAGTGATCATTTTAGGCCAATAATATCCCATCCTTTGGAGTCGATCCCCCAAGTTTTGGGCCTGGTTGATGGGCTCCACACATGCCATCATGGCTTCTTTTAATACCTCATGTGCCTCTTTTTGTGATAGGCAGCGAAGTAAGATCCCGTCATGTGATCGACGATACAATGTTCGTGTGATCGCATTATAGTAGAATTGGGGGCTTTCCTTCTAATGGCAGCCGCTTCTTTAGTATCATCAGGCAGGATGCTGTACAAGACATAATCAATGTAAGAGAATCGCCAGTCTTTGGGCTCTGGAACGGTTAATGACTCAAGAGCTTCTTTAACTTGACAATCTCCTGTTGGCTTCTGGTAATCTTCAGAAGTGATTCTTGAGCAATACAGGTCGTGGCTATGGACAAGTATTTTCTCTACTACTCTAGCTGGAAGGGCTAATGAGCAGCGAGGGACGCCGTGCATCTGCATGCAATTCTGCTTGCGTGGTACATGCTCGATGTAAAAGTTTTTGAACTCCCGGCCATGTGGACAGTTACATTGTAATAGGG
>JAVJIF010003412.1:245000-251881 GCA_038442645.1 Agave tequilana | reverse complement strand
ATTACTAAAAATAAAAATATAAGAAATAGAAATTAGAACTTCTAATACTACTCTGATTTTACAACTCCTTCTAGAACCAAATTATCATAAAATTTTGGGCCTCCTTCGGTACACTTTCCATGCTTTTAAATTAGGCTTTGAATTGGGCTTCGGATTCACGATATCCACATCACCAATCATATGAGTTTGTCTTGTAGGTCGTGTCTAAAAATACAACGTCACCAAAGAAATCATAATCTATTATTAACCTTGCATCAGCCCAATATATATTTGCGATCTAATCATCTTCACCTAACTGCACAAAATAGAAAAATGATGGGTTCTTGCTTTGACGATTTTGAATGTACTACATAATAGCTCTGCATCTCCTAGTGCCATTTCATGATCATGTTTTCCTTTCAAATAAGTTTTATAATCATCTGGAAGAAAACTCAATTGTCGACATCCTCCAACTTGTTTAGCCATAAGATTGTAAGTGTCCTTGGCATTGATTCTGACAGAATTTGCAGTATTAGCCATTGATTTCTATGCATCAGTGATATCTGTGTGACTTCAATAAATGCCCTTTCGATGGAGTGATCATTGCATGATTATGTTTTGGCTCAAATAAATCCACCTTATAGGTACCTTTTCCGCATAGCTTGATAGACACGTGGGCAGTGCAACCTGTTCTTTCATCTAGTTGTTTATATTTTGGCTGCTGAAGCGGAGCTTTCGATCTATAATGACCCTCTCTATTGCAAGTGAAGCTTCTATATATGATAACATTTTTTGAGTTCTTACTTACTTGATAATTCCTAACACTGAGTCCAATGTTGCGTGCATAGTCATTATAGAACTTATAAGCTTTGTCATCATGTGTGAACTCCATCCCTATTTGAGGTGCATCTACCCTTTGATTCAAATTGCTTCTGATAGAAGTACATTCTAGTAAGATTGACATACTTTCTTCATTCCTTCATAATAAATTGAGCAGACATAAACTGTAATTGAAGAGATGATTTTCTGTGAACCAAACTGAGAAAGAAACGAAGCCTTTGGGGGGCCTCTTCAAATTCCGCATGAATCTTGATGCAGCCTCGATCGGATAGCCCAGCTCGTGCAAAGGAACCAGATAGGAGCATTTGGCTCTTTCCTGTGAAGGAGCTAACCCGACCCCAGAAGTATACGCCAAAAATCAAGTATTATTATCACAAGCATAGCTGAACCCAATGCATCGACTGCCACCTTAGGTAGATCCCTTGTACCGCTGTCATTCTCACCGATCCTGCATATCAGTAGGGAAGATAAAATGACTTGTTAGACAATGCAAATGCAAGTTACTGTATCAAACCAACAGAGAGAGAGCACATCACTCTTGTTAACAGTTAGTCCCTGGTTGCTTTATTGCAATGTACTGAAAGTTGATGGCGGTCTGTTGCAAGTTTTTACTTCTGGAAATATCACAAAATACGGTGCTAAGATAAGAAATAAGGCACGCTAATTTACTAAACTAAGAAACTAGTGAATGTCCTAAAAAGTGACATATACCACTAGTACTTTTCTATTTAATTTACAACAAGCAAAATCAGCATCACTATTGATATTAAATCAAAAGAGCTTGATTTTGGATAAAATAAATAATGATAACTGTATTTTTAATCTTTCTAAGAATTTATTTTACTGCTTTAAGATGAGATTTTTTAGGATTAGACTGATATCTAGCACATAAACAAACACAAAATATTATATCTGATCTACTAAAAGTAATATATAAAAGTGAACATAAACTGATATCTAATCTACTAGAACATAAACAAACACTAAGCACTAAACATTATATCTCGATATAATTTCTGATCTACACTCTTACATGTTTTTCTAACATAGTAGTGGATCCCATTGGAATTCTCTTACTACTAGAGTTGTCTATGTCAAAGCATTTGAGGAGATCTTTTAAATATTTGCTTTGGTTGATGAAGGTTCCTTCCTCCATTTGTTTAATTTGCAAACCCAAAAGAAGTTGAGTTCACCTATGTGAGTCATTTCAAACTTATTCTGAATTGTTTTAGAAAACTCTTGATAAAAAACTTCATTAGTAGAACCAAATATTATGTCATCAACATATATTTGAATTTTATTTTTGTTAACATGCTTAATAAAGAGAGAAGTGTCTACTTTTCCAATTAGTGTCTACTTGTTTAAGGCCTTATAAAGTTTTCTTTAGTTTGAAAACATGATTAGAAGATTTTTACTTTCAAAACCAGTAGGTTTGTTTACATAGACTTTCTCCTTGAACAAACCATTCAAAAAAGCACTTTTAACATCCATTTGATAAAGTTAAAATTCATATAACAAGAAAAAGTAAGAAAAATATGAATGGACTCAAGTCTACCAACTGGAGCATAAGTTTCATCAAAATCAGTATATTCCTCTTAGTTGTAACCTTGTGCAACCAATTTTATTTTATTTTTCACAACTTGACCATATTCATCAAGTTTGTTTTTGAACACCCATTTGGTGTCAATAATAGTATGATCAAGAGGTTATGGAACAAGATCTCATACATCAATTCTAATAGATTGGTTCAACTCTTCTTGCATAGTAATAATTCAAAAATCATCATTACATGCTTCTTTAATATTTTTAGGTTCACTGAAAGATAAGAAAGCAGTATGAGTGATATAATTCAATTTGGATCGAGTTTGAACACCTTCTGAAATATCACCTATTACCAAATTATGAGGATGATTTTGCATCTCTACAAAAGCTTTTGATAATTTAGATGTTACTTCATCTTTACTAGAAATTTCAATATTTTCTTGACATGTAACAATAGGAGATGTAATAATATCATCATCATCAATACTTCTATCATGAGAAAATTTAGGTAATGATTCATTAAATATAACATGCATAGATTCTTCAATAGTAAAAGTTTTTCTATTGAAAATCATGTATGCTTTACTTCTAGTTAAATAACTAAAAAAGATTCTTTCATTGGATCTAGTATTAAACTTGTCCAAAGCATCTCTTGTATTCAAAATAAAATACTTGCTACCAAAAACTTTGAAATAAGATACTTTGGAATTCTTTCAAAAAAAACTTGGTCGAATAAAAACATAATTTAAAATATAACATGCAATTGCAACTTATTCAGCCTAAAAATATTTATGCAAGTTACTCATGGTTCTAGCACATTCTTGCAATGTTCTATTTTTTCTTTCTACAACTCCATTTTGAGGAGAAGCTCTATGAAATGCAAAGTTTTGTGTAATATCAAACTTATCACAGAAATTTGTAATCGATTTATTTTCAAATTCTCATCCATGATCACTTCTTATGGTGACGATTGTTAGAGACTTTTGATTTTGAATTTTCTTAGAAAAACTTACAAATTTATCAAAAGCATCATTTTCATTTTTCAAAAATATAACCCATGTAAATCGAGAATAATCATCTATGATAACAAATGCATATCTACTTTTATTCAAAGATGAAACTCTAATAGAAACAAATAAACTCATATGAAGAGGTTCAATGGTCTACTAGTAGAAACTAAATCTTTTGATTTAAAAGAAGACTTGGCTTGTTTACCGGGTTGTCATGCCTCACATAAACGATCATTTTTGAAACCTATTTTTGGAATACCTTTTACTATTATTAAATTTTAAAAATTTTGAAATACTTTTCATATTTAAATGGCCAAATCTTTTGTGCCAAAGCCAAGAATCATTACTAGAAGCAACTAAACATAAATTGAAGATGGAAGAAATTTATGGTTAACTCAAAAATATTATTTTTTTTGAATACTTTTGAATATAATATCAATCATATGTTCATCATAAATAAGACAAGCATCTTTTTCTAAAGTAATTTTGTAACTCTTATCAAATAATTGACTAATACTCAAAATTTTGTGTTTCAAACCACTTACCAAAAGTACATTTTCAATAAGGTGTTTATTAGTATTACCAATCATGCCAATAACTTTTGTTATTGTCTCCGAATGTTACTATTTCTCCATTTTTATTTTGTATGAAAGAAAGCATTGATACATGTCCAGTCATTTGTCTGGAACAACCATTATCGAGTATCCATCTTTTGTTTTGGGTACCTACAAAAATAACAAATAGCTTGGTATCCATTTTCAATTGGGTTCAAAAGGATTAGCCTCTTGGAACCCAAATCCATTTGAAATTTGGTTTTCACTTGTTAAAATAAATATAATTGATAGAATTACAAACAGTGTTTTATGTATGAATTAATATATTTATCCCTATCAAAAGAACTCAAATCTTTATGAACCCATTTAAATTTAGATATGGTCTACATAAAAACTTTGAGAATTCTTTTTAACATCAGAATAATTGAATTATTATTTTTCTTATTATATACATGAGAAGATATTTTTTTAGAAAAACCAGTATTAAAATGATTTTGTTTTTCATTTGAAAAATCAATACCAAAATGATTATTAGAAACTTTTTGAGAAGATAAAAAATGTTTAAATTTTCTTTATCTTTATTAAATTTTGAAATATTCTTCAAAAGTTCTTCCTATTTTCCTTTTAAAGATGAAATGTCTTTTTCCAAATCAGATATATGAGAATTCAAAGAAGATGTTTTTGATATAATTTAAATTTTTTTCAATCACTTTTTCTTTTTCTTTTAAAAAAATCTTTTTTTAAAATTTTCATTTTTGAATTAAAGAAAAACTCATTAAAAGCATCTAATAACTCATCATAATTAGAAAATTCTTGTACCTCTTCATTTTGAGCCATGAAACATATGTTGGCTAATTCGGTGACTTCTTCTTCTTTATTTAAGGAAGGTGAGTCACTATCATCCCATGTTTCTTGAAAAGCCTTATTTTTCTTCTTGGACTTGTTAAATTTGTTGAAGTTGTTGAAGTTAACTTTTGGTTTAAGTAAGTGACAATCTTTCTTCATATGTCCTGATTTGTTACATTTAAAACACAAAGAACTTCTTTAGTATCCTTAGATTTATTAAACTTACTTTTTCTTAAAAATTTCTGAATTTTCTTGTAATCATGGCCATGTCTTTTTCTTCTTCATCTGAATCTTCTGAATCGGATGATGCTTTAAAGGCAAGAACTTTCTTCTTTGATTGTGATTATTCATCCTTCTTTCTCTCTTGAACTTGTACATCGTATGCCATTAAGTTTCCAACTAGATACTTCAATGTGAGTGTGGAAAGATCATTTACCTCTTCAATAGCAGTGGTCTTGTTTTCCCATTCTGGTGTGAGTGCCGGAATACCTTTCTTACCATTTTCACTTGGGAATAGGTTTTGCCAAATGCAATTGAGGAGTTTGTGATGTCAGTGAATCTTGTGATCATCTCAGTGATTTTTTTATTTTTTTCACTTTGAACAATTGAAACATGTGCATAAGAATAGAAATTTTAGATTCCTTAACTTTATTTGTACCTTCATGAGTTACCTGTAATGTGTGCCATATTTGATGTGCTGATGTGACTATTGACACACAATTAAATTCTTCTTTGTTCAAGGCATAGAAAAAAGCGTTCATTGCTTTTGCATCAAGATTAATCGCTTTCTTTTATTCCTCGGACAAATGGTCATAGTTTGTACGTGGCTTCTTATAAGCCACCTTCATGATATTTCAAAGTTCGTAGTTGATTGATTGTAAATAGATATTAATTCTACACATCTAATAATTGTAGTTTAAACCGTCGAACAGTGGTGATCATTGTGTAGAATGCCCTTATTTGAATTGAAATAAAGAAAATCCATTGCCATCTTTGTTTCAGGCTCTTATACCAAATGTAGGATCTAAAACTATGTCAACACAAACACTTGAGGGGGTGAATAGTATTTTAAAAATTCTAAATAAGAAATGTAAATAACTTGTAAGAAAAATAAATATGCACAGAATCAAACACAGAAAAGCATACGCAAACACAATATATTTATCTTTGTTCGATTTTCTTGACCTACATCCAGTTCCCAAGCACTCACTTGAGATTTCCCTTAACTAGATTTTGAAAACCCTCAAAATAATACACTTGACAAACTCCTTCGCCAAATCTGTATACCTCTTCTCTATTCTGAGAAGACCTTCTTTGAAATAAGTATAATTATTCTATAAGTCTTAACTTTTGTGTGGAAGTGAATTTACAAGGGTTTTATAGTGGAACTCTCAAATTTTCTTCACTAGGAATAGAATTGGAAGAAGAAAGAATCAAAGAAAATTTTTTTTCTAAAGAACAGAATTTATTCAGAGTTTTGATAGAATTTTTTTTATGAAAAATTGTGTTAAATCAATTCAATAAACCCCTATTTATAGTAGAAGAATTCAGGTAGTTGGGATAGTTATTTGATTTGAATATTGAATTATAAATGAGTGAAAAATTACAAGCAAATAAAAAACTTGCACAATTGTTCAACAGTCAGAAACTGACTGTATAGACGACTAGATAATAGAGTTAGTCAACTAGGTATCGTATTTTTCCTATATTAGTTGACTAATCGATGGGGGTAGTTGACTACAATTGATACAGAAACAAATTTATGTCTCTGTAAAATTAGTAATAGTCGACTAGGTCTATGGGTAGTCGACTAAGTTTGTGTAGCAGTCATCTATTAGTCAACTGAATGCCTATACTAGCATCAAATTATTCCCTATAAAAGTCTATTAGTTGACTAGTAAATACAGGTTAGTCGACTAGAATATATGAGTTGAAAACAGTAGAATATCATAATTAACTTTGTTGACTAGAGGAAGGGTTAAAAGACTAGAGATTTTAAAAACTGTGTATTTAACGCTTTTGACAATTTTATAAAAATACAAAAAAAAATATAAAAAAATATGAAAAAACCTTGTTATTAGTACTCCTTGATCACCATGTATGTGCTATG